>VZTZ01001991.1:210045-292341 GCA_013400955.1 Drymodes brunneopygia
AAAAAAAAAAAAAAAAAAAAAAAAAAATCATATAGCCATTTGAAGAAGATCCATGCAGCTCTAAAGAGTTGCCTGCACATACCCTGAATGCATATACTCTGTTGCCATCTCCTCTTCACCTCTCCTCTGTTCCTTGCCTTTAGCAGGAAGAAAGTTTCCCATCACAAAGATTATTTGTCTATGTATTATCTGCCTATGCTTCAGGTATTATGGCTGCTCTAAAGAGAGAAATAAAAAAGGACTGTCAAGCTCTGTAAATGGTTAAACCAAGTTTGAAATTGAACATGTCATATAGGTACTCACTTTTCCTCAGAAAAGAATGAAGTGTAAGAAAATGAGCTGTAGTCTGGTGATTGATATTACCATGTGCATATACACAGGTACAAACACCTGTAACAAGTTTCTTGCAACTGTGTCAGCATGCAAGAACAAGGCATGGAATAAAAAATATTTTCATGGCTCCATGTTCTGACCAGCTTGGGCAAGTATTATCTTAATGTGGAAGTATCCACTAAATACAGCTTAAGACCAGTCACAGCTCAGTTCAAGTAAAAGGTTTCTGAAGTTACAGTAGCATTTTTTCTGGGTGCCCACAATGTTCTGCAGCACAAAGAATTTTTTTTAAATGCTACATTTTTGAAAACAAGATGTTAGAAGTACACTTCTGTACTTCTGGATGGATTAGGTCCAAAATGAGGGGGGGGGAAAACCATCTTTTTCACCTCTGTTAAAGAAATAGAAACAAAAAACCACCCCAAGAAAATCTTGGCAACAAAGCAGCAACTGATTTTTTAAGAGGACTATTTAGATATTAGGGATGCAACACTTGACAAATTTGCATTCATATCCTTTAGCTGTATGATTTAAGTCCTTGTTACTTTGATTTCAGTCCTGCTTAAAACCTTTGTCAGTATGTTAGACATACACCAGGCTAACAACTAACTGCTTTGTCAAATCCACATTTATGTGTAGGCAGTCAACATACAGATCATATGAAGGGATTTTTACCAGTTTTTTACCAGTTAGTTTCAGCAGCATGAAGAAAAGACTAGAAAAAGTATGTAATTAAGCATTTTTAGAGGAAATGCACCATACAGGTTCACAGATCACAGGATATTCCAAGTTGAAAGAGACCCACAAGGATCATCAAGTCCAACTCCTAAGTGAACGGCCCATAGGGGAATCAAATCCATAACCCTGGTTTCATTAGTGCCATGCTCTAACTAACTGAACTAGGCTGGTAGTTCCTTTGAAAGGTCATATAAATCAGACTCAAAAAAGTTCTAATACTACACGGTCAGTGAAGAATGTTAAACTGCAGACTGCAATCTTTCAAGAACTCAAAAATGGCAAATGGGTGTAACGTAAATACACCAGACATTAGCAGTTCAATTTGTGGATGAAAGAGAAGTCCCAGCCCCTAAGAATAAACATACCTACAAACTGATCTGATAATAGGAAGAGTTTTGCAATACAAGATAATACTAATAAAACAGGAAAGATGATTACAAAATCTGTTCTTGCAAGAGTCCTGATTGCATCATGAATTTAAGAGATTATAAATTATTGTCTTTACTACTTCCTCCAGTGCTTTACGTTGTGTTTACCAAACAGAAATAGCATGCAAGGAGTTTGCATCAGGTGTTCCACTTTGCTGTGCTGCAGCAGTGTCCCACTTGGCCACCATGGGCCACAAGCCAGCAGTGGGGACCTCTGCAGAGCTGATGCTCCAGCCCACAGGACAGCTCCAGAGCTGAGGCACAGCTGGGGCACGTGAACGGATACAGAATCCAGCTCTGTGTAACCAAAAGCTCCTGCTGCTTCTGAAATGTTAGTGTTTGGGCAGACATTTTCCAATGGAATTACATGATGCTCTTCTAGTTTTGCATCTGTGTTCATGAATACACTGCAACTCAGTGCCAAATTGCAACTGTTCTCACAAATATTCCTTTCCAGCCAGAGACCAAGTACTTTTAAAGCTGGTCTCTGGTCAGGATCAGGCTAGTTCAGTTACTATTCTTAATTCTGGATCTCTATTACACAAGCCCACACAAATACTTCAGCCCAGAGCCAGGAATTCCCCTTCATTTTCCATCACCTCAGCCTGTACCATCTGGTAAATAAAAATACAGAGTCTCTCATCTAAGAGAAGCAGTTTATCTAGACATGGGTTATAACACTTCCTTGCTTTGTGTCCAGCCTGTGGAACTTCAGTCTCACTCGCCTTCCTGTTTCACCTGGGAAGTTCTCCTTTTCTCCTGGCTGGGCCTAAATATTGAGATGTCTCCAGAACAAGACTTTCCACAGCATGTTCATAGCCAGGAATGCAGTTCATCTCACGAAGAACCACGGGGATAGCCCCATTGTCTTGTTCTTGCAAGACTACAACAATAAGTAGCCTCTTACTGGAAGGTTTATAGAACTTAAAAACCATAGAAAACCTACTGCCACCATTCTGGAGCTGAGAAAGATTTATTTTAACACAAGGCAGCCTTTAAGACCATATACAGTAACTTTTTAGGAAATTAATAATGGTTTTTGTCAAACAATACGTTGGTCTTGCTAACTCCACAATGAAACAGGGGAATGTTTAGAGCTTTTTTAAATGGCCCAAAATCTACTCTCACAGTTAACAGCTATTCAAAAACATCACTACAAATTTCTCATAGTCAAGCACAGCATAAAGGTACTTTTCCCACTACTGCTTTTCACAGATCTCAAGATCACAAAGCATTTACACAAAACTTAAATACTAAGAGATTGAGCTTGCAGGACAGTGGTGCTTAACCAATGAACATGTATCTCTGAATGACTGCAAAACAAGAGGGAGAGAACAGTCTAAAAGTGACTTTGCTATATTTAGGAACAGCACAATCAATACAATACAAGCATCAACTCCACAAATATAACTCGGGTTAGTCGCCAATGCCTGGAGCCAGTACATCTGCAGAGAAAAAAAATGCAACTAAATAAATAAATAAATAAACAGTTAAATCAGTCTAAGGGGAAAGATTCTAGTAAAAGAATTTGCCAGACACAAAAGAAATTCTTGCTTTCTTTTGGGGGAATTTACCAAATCTTTACACAAGTTTAGTAATCTCTTAGCTGTTCTTCACATGTTTACTTTGATTTTACTTTGGTTACTGAGAGACTGTTAAGCAGCCAAAAACATTAAGGTGATAACTCACATGGGCACAAAATGACAGGAAAAAAAATAAAATAGTGGCAATCTAACAGCTTCTACTGGCAAAATAACTGACTTTGCAGCTCAGAGGGAAATGTTGCATTATAATCTGGATGCAATCAAACCTCTGGTGGGTTTGTAAATCATTGCAAAGAATAATCTGTCTCGTTGTTTACACTATTTAGAAGAATACTGGTGTCAACACCCAAAGTTTGATTCCTATGTTGGCCTGAACTCTTTCTTCTGTAACTGTTCACACAAAATTTTGTTGTCTCTATTAGTCAGACCTTCTGGAATAGTCAAACACTGAAGTTATTAGGTCTTCACAAATCATAACTGATAACTCCCATGTAGAAAAGAAAGAAACAAAACATCTACCACCAGACTGAAAGACAACCATGGAAACAGTGCTGTGGGGTTTTACATTTACTGTGTTACTGACTTCTGCATAGTATAAATTCCATTCATGATGAAAAATCCTACAAATGTACATGGCCACGAAAACAAATAGATTTGACTACTGCAGTTTGGATGTGTGGGGTTGGTTTTATTTTTTTTTTCTCTTGTGCATTTCCAAACTAAAAAGTTATCATACAGTATTAACCTCTACCAGCTAGTTTTAATGTTTGCAATTTTAGCCACTGGAAGGAAAGAGAGGGGAAACAGTTGAAGGCATCTGTTTCCAAATGTTTGATTGGATATGGTTCAAAGAGTCTGCAGTCCAACTCTTCAAGAAGAGGTGCCCTTATTAAGTAATACAAGTCCTTTGTATATGATCTTGCACCTGCTCTTTTCAGTGGAAACCACATTTATACTGTTCTTCACTCCTCAGTGTTTCTGAGCCACAGCAGCCAAGAGTATGGAACCTACAAGGTGCTCCCAAAATGCAACACACAAACCCATTGCTGTGAGTGGTTGGGAATGACTAATTCAGTGCATTTAAAATTAGTAATCGTACTTACATGCTCTGAGTTTGTAAGGACACATTTTTTTGTTGCTGGTCTTACAACCAAACTGAATTTAATGTGGAATCACATTTTTGTTGTTGCTGCCATTACATATTAACTACATTTGATATGAAATCAGCTAAACAAATATATGCACCCTCCTATCTTCATTAGCTCCATTCATCCCTGGGTATTCAACTAATATTGCTATCATTTATTTCTGTACAGAGATAGATGTTCTTTTATAGCCACTGGATCAAGCTTCATTGTTTAAGGCAAAAGGCTTTTGAACCTTAGTTGTCTCTGAGTAAGAATTGGAAGCCTTGCCGTCTGTAGCCTCCACCTCCTCTCACAGAAGTGAATCCATAGATCCAAGGCACTGTGTTCAAATAACCAAAAGTCACCCACACTGCTTCCTTATATTTCTCACTTTTTGAACTATAGTAGTATGAGTAGAATACCAGAGACAGAATACAAGTATTTCCAAATACTCAGAAGTAGGCTCTTCTCAAGAGCCCGTATTAGTAATCCAGCTCTACTCCCATTGAAATTGCTGGGACTTGTATCACTCCCTTGAAAAAAAAAAATCAATGGCTCAACCAAGGAAATGTTACATACTTCCGCAAAAGTTTTCCTGAGAGGCCAGTGAAGAGTTTAATCTAATCCTTCCCTGATGTTGCTTGCTTTTTTGCTTACTCCAAACATTACCCAAAAGTTCTGACACCACCCATGTGCCATAGCCACTTTCTTCTCATGCAAGAGGAGGAAGAATTTTTTTCTCCAAGTGAGGAATTACCAAGGGAAACAACTTGATGAGCATTTCAAATGAAGACAACACTTGGTGAAGAATTACCTGATGAGGGTTACTAAGCCCTAGAACAACAAAATCTATCACTCAAGACAAATTTCAGCGTTATCACATTAGTTAATTTTAAGCACAATTAACTTGTGAAACTCATCTGGCCTAAGAAGCCATGATATGACATGCTGTAGCATGCAACAACACAGAGTTGTGGCTGTGTACCACAAGCAGAGCCTAAATGTAAAAAAACAACACACAAAGTTATTTTAAAATCTATTTCAGAGAAACTGTCTGAGGACATAGGTAACAGAGTGCCTGTATTCCTTTTAATGGTTCTTCACATGTAAGAACAAACTTTTAAGAGTTTTGTTTATTTGTTTAGTACAGAGAATTCCTGCAAGGGAGACTAATATTTATAACAATGCTAGTCAAAGTATTCAGTCTCTACTCCCAAGACCATCCCTCCAACTGAGGAAAGCAAGAAACAAAAAGTCCCATCAGCCAAAACCAGCCCAAATTTTTTCTATTGCTGATTTCTTTTGAAGTCAATGATACTGAAGCCTTGGGCAAATGCTTACCAACCAGGTCCCCCATTTTAGTTTTCCAAACAGCTATCCAAACAAGGTTTTGAGCTTTATAAACAACTAAGCCTTTACAAAGAGAGTGTGTTTTAAACTGATCCAACTAAATTATGAACAAGATCAAGTATTACTCAAGTGCTGCCTTTCAAAATGCTACAGCTGAAACTTTTGATTCAGATTTGGAAGAGCAGGGCTTACTGATGTTCAAGGGGAGGCCCCAGACAGTAATGCTTATTTTCTCCTCCACTTTATTTTACAAATGCATCTAAGGATCACTGTGACTGGACCAGCAGCTATGGAAAACAATCAATACCCATCATCACCCCACACAAGGCAAACACTAGAAACATGCACATAAATCACACATATGGCTCCTGTGACACAGGCCCTTCAAAGTGAGGGTCTCTGTTTACATGCAGTACAACTCCTATCCATCAGTGCAGTTTATGAGCACAACAGGCATTTAAAGCTGAAAATGTTCTTACCCTGAAAAAGTAGCCTTGTATTGAGCAAGGTAGCTATTGATTTGGGCAGAACAATCCTCTCAGAAGCATTCATATAGTGGCTTGCTTTTCAAAACTTGGGGAAGAGAAATTTAATTTTCATAGCCCTTAAACACTTACTAAATTTCTAATTCTAGGACTCAATCTTCCTTCCCCACTCCCTTAAGAGCTTTTTCCAAAATGAAAAGTATGGACTCCAAACTTCTTTTGCAGAAATGTTCTAATGGAAGCACCAGCTTCCTTGCACACCTACTCAGATGTACCCAACATGTCATAGAGGAATTTCACAGCATCACACACTTCTTTCACCATCTTCCTCAAGCACGTTAGTTAACTTGATTCTGTGCTCTTAAATTTGGGACATTAGACACCTGAAGCTAAATGAAACATTGAAATATATTAAAGTACTGCAGTTTTGTTGAAAACTGCACATGAAAGAATTCTTCTGGCTATTTTTGGAGAGTCAGAGATGAAAAGTGCAAAAGCCTGTTTTTGAGTTGCATTAAATTTTCTTTACCCTTTTTCAGATGAATTTAAGACAATTGAAATTAGCTAGTAAGTAAACTTACGAGTTTACTGCCAGATAGGAGACTGTCAACTACTTACTGTAGAGTCAGTAGGACCTACCAGCTCCTCATAGATCCTATTTAATTCACCATGCTATATAAGAGTGTACACACCCTTTATGCTTTACAGTGGAAAACCTAGATTAAAAAAAAATAAAATCCCCCATGAGCATCCCAACAGCAAAGAACACAGTTTAGCTCAGCCACATTGATAATATTAGGTAGGCAATTTTGCTACATTGCTTTTTTTAGTTATTTGTCTATCAGAGCATACCTTCCTTAAAATTTATTTACATTTCCCCCCCTGAAAAGTTCAACCCACTCACACTGAATGATTTTTACTGCTTGCACACTAAGAAGAAGAATCTGGGAGTAGTCTGCCTTCGGGTATACGGATACCTCAGAAATCAAATCAAAGTGAGATCTGACATTGGGGTGTGCGTATATATAGAGAGAGGGCGGCTCACACCTTGCTATGATAATATGAGTTGGCAAATACAGAGGGTCAAATGCCTCCACTCTCCCCCCCTCCATACTGTGCTGCTATAATTGGTCACCAGCAATGTGACATAGAAAAGGTTTGTACATTCACAGTCAGCTGGCATGTGTCCAGGCAGGGCCTGGGGAAGGAGAGCTTCCCAAGAGTCCCTGCTAGACACACACAGTTGGAAGAAAGCCTGCAAGACTGAAGATTAACAGTCTGCAAAAAGACCTCTAACACCCAGACTGTGTGGGCCAGCTGAAAAGCTCATCCCCAGATTTCGAACCAGTCTGTCAGACACCAGACCTGGCAGTGCCTGAGGCCAGCAGCACAGCTCTGTTTCCAGGCTGCTTAGATAACAACTGTGCAGCCAAGGGATGGACTGGGAGAAGTGATTTTAAGTTGCAATTACTAGTTCATATGTTATCAAAAGAGCCGGATGAACACAGTCATTGCTGCTAATAGCTTCCTTTTCTCTTCTGAAAGAGCCACAAGGATTTGAGTCATGGCAACTAAAGACAAAGTAAATAGCACCAGGTGAAGAATTAGGTGCTCACTGCTGCTGCTACCACCCCAGTGAACTCCAGTACCTCCCATTCTTTTTTCAGGCAATCCTACCAAAACAGGTCTGGAACACAACTCTCTTTTTTTCTTATCAAAGTACTTAACCAGCCTCTTTCTTACAGAGGATCCAACAAACCCACTATGTAGTGGCAGTGCTCAAGATAAAAGGACTGCACAAGCAACCCCCCCTCTGCAGCTGAGGGCTGGGTAGCCACAAATGCACACGGAGGGTGGCGAAGTATTTTGCACTTTCAAAGCAATCACTGAGTGGCCGGGAAAAGTGTTAGAAATCAAGAAGGAAAAGCAGCACTACTGCACAAGAGATGAGGCAGAGCTTCAGAAGAGGTTAACAGCAAGGTGATGGAGCACGAGGTATTTTCCCTTTGCTACACAAAACTATTTCCAACATGCGAGCAAACGCTAACATCAGAGCCAATATTAAAAATAATTTCATTGCCACAGCACAGAATATTCTTCAGCAGGCAAGGTTAAGTGTTGAAGGACAGCCTGACCTTGCCACAAGTTCATCTGAAGTCATAAGGCTGAATGAGAAAATTGTGCATAAATAAGTAAGTTTTTACTTGCATGAATCCTTACACAGCTACACCTTGGCAATGAATCTCTCTCAGATCAGTCACACAGCCAATTACTAGCAGCAGAGACTGATCATCATAAATTTTATGCTCCCATACTGGTGGCACCCAAAGGTTAGAAACAATGGTCCCATCAATCCTCTAGACTTACTACTGGCTACCAAACACAGTATTTTCTGACAAGTATTTACTGAAATTATTTTTAATAGGATTTTATAGATCAGCTGCAATCATTTACTACAGCCTTTCAGACTACTGTGACTTTCAGAAGTTAGACATTATGTTACTTTGTTTTATTTATCATTGAAAATTTCACATGCTCTAAAAAAGTATATATGGTACCCAGCCACCACTGAGAGGTAAAGAACTGTGTGCTTTCCAGTTTTCTAAACTAGGTTCTGGAATATTTTCTTACTGTTTTGGAAACAAATTGTTGCAGAAGTTACAATGAAGTTTTGTCTTTCTCTAATACTTACATTATGATGTTTTCCACCCCCCCCCCTGAAAGGAAACTCACCAAAAAGTTGCAGGATTTTAATTATTTTTTTTAATCTGGCAAGAAGATGCTGCTCTAAGACTGTGCCACACACAAACTGGATGAGCAGCCAACTGCTGAGTGGGAGGCTCATTAAAAAGGGCCATTTGCTTGCCATATGTCTCTTTCTTCTAGACAGACTAATTCTAGTCATTAGAATTTTAACCAGAAATGCAGATTAGCAAAGCAACTTTTTGCTAAAATGGCACCAGAAATTTTCATAAGCAGAGCACTGGGAGCCACTTGGTGCTCAGAGCAAGTTACTAGTTTGACAGGGGAGCCCTGATCCCAAAGTGGGGTTGGCAGAACGCCTCATCCTTGCAAGTCTGGTGCTTCCTGACCTCCCAGTGGGGAGCCCTTGTCCCTCCATATCTTCCTCCTGCTGCCATCCACCACCACCCATGCTGCTGCTGCTATTGTCCCCTACTTCCCCCCTCACTCCTCTCCCTCCCTACTACTGCCCTAACACTCCCACAGCCAGCAGGATGACTACAGGACTATAAGCTGACAAGATCAGCCAAGCCTGTCTGCCATGAAAAAATCTGTGCACTTTGCTCCCAGCTTAGAAGTCAGCACAAGCACATCTGCTCCCAGCCATCCACCTAGAGCAGCTCTTGCAGACCGTTGGATTCACTAGATCCATTGGATCCTTTGACACCTCTGTGTGTCTTTAACAGTGTGTAGACAGCAGTAGACAAACACAGGTAACCCACAGGCAGCCACAGACTTCCTGAAGTGGGACAGTGGTCAGACAGCAGCAATCAAATTGAAAAAAAAAAGGAAAACAACCAACCAACCAACCCCAACCCTTAGGATTTCAAGTCCATCTCCATCTCCAGCCTTTTTATAGACTCAGATAAAGCAGTTTTTCAGATGGGAACATATGCATACTAGATCTTCTTATAAATGTCAGTCTCTCTTCTATACACAAGCTGTTTTAAGACACTCCCAGTCTGAACTCAAATTCAGGTTTTCTGTAGATTTAATTTAGGAAGTTTGTCTAAATTCATGTGTTGATGTTTCTATAGCAACTCTCCTCTTGGATGGTTCAGTAGTACTACATAGAAAAAAATCTGGTATCATGAACAGCTACAAATACTGACCATTTCCCCCATCCAAAATCCCACAGTGTCTAGTGAAGTCTAAAGCTGATTTAATATCATACAGCCACTTCACTCCTACTCAGATTATTTCTCATCCCACACCCAGGACATGCTGTAGCTCTTCTCCTACACTGACTCTTAGGGGACATATCCTTCCCAGCAGTTGGTTCTGGGTTTCTAAGTCACACTTGTAAGAATCTCTCAACTCAGATCCATTAATCTAATGCAGCAATACTTTGTTTTTCTTCTACTTTTGGCAATGGCATTTGTGTAGAAGATGTCTTAATTCTCCCACATACTTTGAACCCTAGTAATTAATTTAACAGAGACATAGAGGCAAAAGAACTGGATTATTCAAGTCACCCTGCCCATCCATCTCAACCCATTTCACTTTTCCCATCAAGCTTCACGGTGATCCCACCTGGCCTACACAGACTTTACTTTTTGAGTCTGGAAATGCAGAGGGCCATGCAGCATTTTATCAGAGACAGCTTTCTCCAGTCAGTACTTTTTGCTGAACACCTTCTCCTCCACAGACACACACCTCACACTTGCCTATGCTCAAAAGGTTATTAATTGTTTAAAAAAAAAATATATACCCAAACCAATTACTCTGGCAGAACACAATGAATGCACTTCCCATCATTTTGATGAAGACCTTCAGGTGCAATCTTGCACCCTACTCACACATCCCTCTTCCTTTTTGAGCACGTGTGTGGCCATGATAACAAAAATGGGACCTTTCACATGATTAGCTGGTCCACACATAGCTAAAGAAGGGATCAGATGAGAACCATGAAACAAGGCAACAATGAATAGATGCAGCTGGTTTGAATTATTTCAGCTACTCAAATGCAGCCAGCCAGCCTTGGCTGGCTATTCCCAGTCCACTGCAATACAGAATTCCTGTGAGATGAACCGGAAAGGTTGAACTGGTGACAAATATTTAAAGAGTGTAATCTCCAGGTGCCTCCCCTGAAAAACATAACCTTCTTAACACTTTGATTTAAAAGGTCTTTCTTACTCTACATAGGCTATCAACCATCCGAGGTGACAGTAGCATCTGTCAGTGCTGTATTTTGTGACAGGTGGCTCAGCAGCCTGGTGTTCCTAGTTTGAGGACATTTATGAAAGCCCTCTTACAGCGTACAATGGATTTCCTTCTTTGCCCCTGCTTCACCCAGCTTTGGGGTCAAACTGCACACTTGGGTTCAACAGGAGAGTTGAGTCTCACCTGAAGTAAAGGGAATGAATGGAAGACAGAGCTTCATGTCTGTACATAAAGCTGTGAGAAAGTAAGTACAGGCTTTCAGTTTCTCTCTGTTGCACAGGTCCTTCAGAGAAAGAAGTTAAATAGCCATGTTCCTCCTATCCAGGTAATAATGGTCACCTTTGCTATTAGTGTTAATGCCTTCCCCCCCGCCACTGAAACAAGTTCATCTCTGCCAACTAAGAACAGAAAATCTCTGCACAACAGCCCACGACAGAGGAAAAAGCCAGTTTTTCCACTTCTTTAACTTTCAAAGCTCACAGAAGTGCCCTTCCCTGACACAGCAGAATCACTGCCTTGGATCACAGGCTAAATTAAACACACAAATTACATTCTCCATATAAACAGTTATACATGACTTAAATAGCATGGTTTTATTTTCCTATTGGCACCAATTGGTACAGTAGTTCAGTCAAAGCTTAGGACATCAGTGATGTCAGCTGCTTTAATTGGCAGCACTGACATGACCAGCGCTCGTTCCCAGATGTGAAGTGTGCCGGTTTCCATAGGGAGGATGCTGACCGAGGAATTCCTACCACACTTCCTATCAGATGTTTTGAGCAGCAAATACTGGCTCCAGCAGAACAGAAAAAAAAAAAGTCATCTCTTTGGGCATCCAAAAATTCACAGGATGATGTCATCCTGTGAGACAAGATTTCTCACCAGCTCCCTCCCTAAACCCACATGACCTATCAAAACTCCTGCTCTACATTCCTGCCAGCTGGGTTCTGTATTTACAGAAGGGAAAGACATCAATAATTTTTGCCTTGCTTGTTTGGCATGTTAGCTCAGTTGTAACAGTTCCCTCTCCAGCCCCCAGAAGGAAAAGGAACAGTCTGTCTGAAAGAGATTTCATAGACTAATTATAGAAAGCTCATGGCAATTTCTTCCCTCACAAATTCCCATGCAGATTTAGTCCATGTAACAAGTCATAATATCAGTAAAGGAAAAAGAGGGGATGAACTTGAAGCAAAGTGAAGCCAAAAGCAGAAGAATCAACCAAATGAAGTGTGCAGTAGCCCATAACCAAATTCCCCAAGCATTAAGGGCTGTACTTCTTTGCTAGAGTCTTCATCTGCTACTAGCATGAACTATGATTCAGGTAAGAGTCATGGGATAGTTGCATTGGTGACTGCTTCTTTCCTAGCAGTCACATGTACTTGCTTTCTTCTGCACCTGGTACTCTATGAAAATTCATGCAGCGTTACATAAGAGATTAACAAAAGGCATCATTGCCCATATGAACCACCACCTCAAAATATACCATTTTTCAGAATTTAATAAAAGTTCTTCCCCCAAGTTTGCACAGAAGGGAAAGCATATTTTTTAACTGATTAAACACAGCCTTTACAACTCCCTTCTTTTTATTCTTTATCTCACCAAGGGATAACTTCAAGGCCAGATGGGTGGTGTTAAACTGTACAATTCCTACTTTAAGAAAACTGGTGTGAAGTTCCAAATTGCAATTACAGACTATAGACTAAGAAACCCTCTTTGAGCTTCTTAATTATCCTTAAAGACTTCTAACTGCATGGATTTCTACAGGCCTCTCAGGGTAGGCAAGGGGTGAAGCCGTTTCTCACTTTTATTCATGCCTTGCTCAGTGCCTAGAACAGGCACTGTTTCCCTGCCCCAACCTTGCTGGCAGGAGGAGCTCACCAGCTGGGTAGGCTGCAGTGTTCATGCAACTCCTCCCTTCTGAATTCTGAAGTTAGACCTCATGAAAGAGGAGAGCAGCTGTCTCTTGGGAACTCAGGAGCCACATTTCCAATTTCCTTGTAGCTAGTGCTTTGGGTAGCTTCAAACCATTAGAAATGTGGGATCAGACTGGAATCCCGAGTGCAGCCCTGAATACACCTCAGATTCCCAATGGAGATCAGCTTTTTTCTCTCAGCTTCCCAGTGGTTAAGCTAGGCAGCTTTTAAGACCCTCTCCCAAGCACTTAAGTCTTTCCAGCATCATGCAAATGAGCCCAGCACTCCACTGTACCAGCCAAGAGCTAAGACAAAGTAATTCAAGCAATGCCAAGCAAATCCTGTGTGATTCAGGCCATCTCCCAGTCTTCTGGGAACCAGTTTCCTGGCTGCTATTCTACCCTTCCCTCAACTGCAATCTTTCAAGAAGCCATCCTCCCCAGTTAATTTCTTTTGTACGAGCCTCTAGAACTTTTTCCTAATTGATTCAGCTCCAATTGGCTTTTTAGCTGCCCACAGAGATCTGAAACAAGCAAACAAAACAAAACAAAACCCCCCACCACCACCTTACAGTGAATGCTTGTAAGGTCACAGCTGAATTTCAGCAAGTTTCAAGTTTGCAGACTTTGAGTAACAGCCAAGAAGAACTGTGGAAGTCTGAGAGGAACATGTGATACTCGGAGTCATCAGCTGTAAAAGCTGCAAGTTTTCCCTCTCTCTTCCTACTTTCCTTCTCACAAATAAAACACAGAGTTAAACGCTGAGGCAAATCTTAGGGTTTTTCTTTTTAAACAAGATTATACTTGTGCTGAAGTCAAAGCAGTGGAGAGACAGCTGTATCTAAAAGCATACACCTCTCCCCACCTAGTACACATAACTACAGTAGTATTGAAAAATATCACTGTCATCACAAGTTTTTGGCCCCTTTAAGGCACCAAGCAAATCCCATGAAACCAAACAAATTTCATAGTATGAACTGGTGTCTACAAACCGCAGACTCTTACTCCAGGTTAGAAAGCAAGACAGAAAATGTAAGTATTTTCTTTCCATAAACTTCTGGAACACAATCAGACTTTTTTCTCCATTGGTTGGAATATTTCTACGCTGTAAACTAATCCTACTTTTCTCATTACACCAAAGAGCAACAGTCTTTGAGGACTGCAGACTCTTACAGCAGTTCCAGTTTTGCTGTCTGGCCCATCTGAAATATCTGAAAGGTAAATTGGAACTAAAAGAGTGTTGAATGCGGTATCATTAAAAAGCTGGATACAGACTTTGATATATCCACCCTCCAAACTGAACATCAAGCAAATTCTACAAGTTCTGTAGGGGATACCAGAAATCTCTCATAGACACAAGGTTGTATATACACAAAGAAAGAAACAGTTTCACAGTCTGCTGATTTTAACTTATGAGGATGGTAACTTTAGGGAAACCAGATACTGCAAAAAAGTCTGGCTGGGTCCAGAGAGATGATATCAAAAGTGAAAGATTCTCAGCAGTGCAACCTGATGAAGAATTGCACAGTGTGGTTTCACTTAATGCTAAATTTGAATCATCTCTCTACACTGAAAAGGTACTGCTGATCCATAGCTTCCATTCTGTCAGCACATGACTCTAGAAGAAAAGGGAGGGGGGAAAAAAAAGGGAAGACATATGTATGCTTTCCTCAACAGTTATAAAACAAAATGTGAAGTAGACAAGATTCTCCAACACCGGTGATCTGACAAATGGGGAATATTTCATTAAAATAAGGTAAAAAGCTGCTGGTTCACCAGACTGGCTAATAGGGGGAGATGAAAGAACAGGAAGAACAAGTGCACCCAGAGATGCAAAAGAAATAAGCAATTTTTGCCAGCAATCTCATTGACTGCATTTTGATTCTGCAATTTGATATTGCACTGTAGATCAATGGAGAGGTGTTTGCCAAAATTTAAATGGGCACAGAAAGTGAAATAACAAACAGACATGGGAAAGTCTGACAACTTGAAGGTAACTCTCTGAGGGGGAAAAAAAAATAGGAATATGGACATTTGCTTGCATATAAGAAGAGTTCATCCAGTTTTTCAAGGTGACAGGTTTGAGAAGTCAGGAATATGAAGAATTTTCAGACTACAAAACTGTGATTTCCTAGAATAAAAAAACCTAAGTCTTTGTGTGGAAAATGAGGTAGCAACAAACTAAAATCAAATCAATAAATATATTTTAAAGCATAAACATTTCCAGAAAAGCAGGTAATGATGCTGTATGGGCAATTACAAGTTTTACAGACATTGTGCCTCCTCAACTCTGAGATTAGCAAACTGTTCAATAAAATGAATGCCCTCTCTCTCTGCAATATTCAGGTACTTGACATTCAGACTTTTAAATGAATACCAAATATAGTTTCTTCTACACGTTTATGGGGAGAGAAAGGTTGCAGTTTTCAAGAAACTTCACACAATCAAGTATTCGGAACTACAGAGGTCATATTTCTCTTTTAAAAGCATGAAGGCTATTATGCTGGTGGCAGTGCTTTCTTTCATCAGAAGTACTTGCAAAGAGAAGTTTTCAAATCTCCGATCGCTTTCCAGATGCACAACCCTTTTCAAGAAAGAAAAGAAAAACCAAAACAAAACTTGAGTACTGGGGAGGGGGGGTTTAAATGTGTGGGTAGGTTGTTTTCTTGGTTTTCTTCTGAGGATATCCATTCATTAATCATTTACCAGCCCATGAACACATGGCAGCCTGCCTCTCTCAGGAGAGCACTGCATTTGGGCCCTGCTCTCTAGAAAGTGATATTCAGCTGCAGAGCACAAAAGCCTCAGGAGAACTATGTGATAGCTCAGTGCCAGGTTATGTTCAAAGCAAAACACAAATTAAAGCGCAAAACATTTCGTATCAGGGACTGGTGTGCCTGTTGGCTGGAAAGGACTCACCTAAGTTCTCTACTCAGTCCTCTCTCGAAGGCAGTGTCCCTCCCTGCCTTAGATCTCACCCACCTCTTTGAACTTAAAATTACCCCATCGGAGCTGTGCTGCTCAACTCAGAAGAACAGGCAGAGCTTTCCCTGGCACCAGCTGCTCTTCCCAGGGAGGCAACGCACTGGACAAAGCACTCTTTGTCCAGAACCACCTTCCTTGATCAGCACACAGCATTAAATTGCATCTGTGGGAGTGGAGAGTCTGAACTGAACTTAAGCAGGCTCTGTCCCCAAAGTAACACAAGCTGGCAGCAGATACCATAATGCTGACAAGCTAAGGATGTGTGCCAGTCTAATGTTTGCTCTTCTACCCAGGGCCAGGAAGAAAGCTCTACAGCAAATTTACAGAAGACCCAACATACTATAAACATCTATGAGTGCTCAGCACCACTGAAGCAAAAATCTGAGCTCTTCCAGACCTTCCAAACTAGGATGCAGCAGGTCCAGGGTGGCTAATGAGAAATAGCAGCTGCTGTCACTGTCATCATCTCAAGACAACTGAGAGATGCACTCACACCATGCTCTGCTCCCTCAGTGTCCAAGGGAAGGCTATTCCAGAGTGAGCAGCAATAGGCCTATAGGAATGGTTAAACTGCCTTTGGAGGCAGCCATACCTGGATCTGAGAGAGAAACTTCTGCAGCTGCATGCTGTCAGATCTCAGGGAACTCTGCTGCTGCCAAGGCAAGTTCACTCCTGAGAAGACCTGCAGAGAGCGTCCTCCTCCGTGTTAGCAGGACACGGGAGGGACAGGCCCATCAGGCGCCACTCCGTGAGCAACAAATCAAACCAGTAGCAACAGGTTTCAGTGGGGTGTTTGTTGTACACCAGTTCCAACACCAGAGAAGGGCCTTCTGACTCATCCCCATCCAACGCTCCACCAGGGGAATGTTCACATGACGAGGTTTTGTATTTCCTCATTTAAAAGACATTAAGAAAGCTATCAGCACATTTAGGTAAGCAACCAGAGCAGGGCACCAGTGATTACTCTGTATTAGGAATTGCACACCTTCACTCTGTGGTAGGGAGCTGTGAGCTCACAGGAGTGTTTTCGACATCCCAGATGTGTTACAGTCTGGCACACCCTGGGATAGGGTGTTACTTTCTAATATCTTTATAGAAGTATTTTTGTTATTAGTTGCCTCCTATGTGCACACAAATGGCAGAAGATACATAAGAGACATTCCCTCCAAACTCTGGGCAAAACTGAGTAGAAGATTGCTGAAAAAGAAAAGGATTTTTACATTTGTATGTTCGGGGTTTTTTAACATCATCTCAAAGGAATAGCTTTCCTCTTAGAATGAAAAAAACCAAACAGTTGAGAAAATGAACCATCAGCTGCAACAACAGACATAAGGCCCTAAAAACCCTCAACATTAAAAGTCCTGTTATGATTTGATTAAATGTGGGAGTGACTATTTGGGGCAAAATGACCTAGATGCTGCCAACCCATCCCAAAGTACTTTTTTTTCTTTCATTGCAGGCACTCACCAACACTAGCACGGCCTTTGAAAGAAAAGACTGCCCTGTGTAGGTGGGGGTATGCACACACTCCACAGCCTTCAGTGCCACTCTTCCTGTACAGCAGGTTTCAAGCAGCCACATCCAACTTGATCATCCACTTTCACATCAATAATCTGCACACATAAACAACTGTGGCCACGTAGCACAGGCATTTACAACAGACTGAACCCAAGCCATTTACAGTCAGAGCAGAACACCTCTGTGGCTTGAGCTGATGAATCCTCAAAACCACTTTTGATAGTTTTGATCTGTAGAGTCCTGGAAGGTAATGCAAGAAGACTCAGACAACAGCTGAGGGCCACAGTGTTAAAACCCTGAGAGAGTGCCTTCAGCTCCTTTTAGTTATCACAGAACACATCTGAGATGTGGTCACCAGCATATCCCTGGGACACATCTTCCTGTGCAGAACCTCTACAGAAGAATGAGAAATATCCTTCTTGGCAAGCAGCAGCACAGCAAAGTGTAATTCTGCAAGGCACCAACATGCCCTGTATCTACCAAATTCAGATCATAAACCAGTATTTTCCAGAGGCTACCAGGGGAGGCATTTATCACAGTAAAGGTTATCTTGCTGCCTAGACAAAACATAACAGTAGTATTTAACATCAGCTGGAGGGTATCAGTAATACACACTTGTTTTTGAGTAGAAATTCACTATTAAGGATATCAGAAGTACCAGGAGCAAAATAAAACTAGTTCAGATGGAGAACTGACAACACCTTCCTATAAGTATCAAGGAATGTCCATCTGCTGTGATGGTTTACCTTGGCTTCTTGTGAAACCCATTCTTTCATGCCAAGACAGGGCACTATCAGGACATTAATTTTGATATGCTCTCCATTCTATATGCACATGGAGACTTCTGTTGTTTTAAGAGCCAGAAACACATTAGTTATTTGGTTTTAATTGCATAAAAATTTAACTTGATGCTACATTAACTTTAATTTTTACTCTGAAGAGAAGCATACTGGAGAGAATATTCAAGAGAGAATGGTTATACTAACAGGTGTCATATATGACCTTTAACAGCAAAATTTAACCATGTCTGCCATCACCAAAAGAAAAAACCAGGATAGCACTTTCATAGTAAGGAAAGGACCATCAGCAAGTCTACACAACTCAGGTTCTGTTAATAAAATTTCACTTAAATGTAAAATACAGCATTTCCCTTCTTTAGTAAGGCTTTATTGTATTTGTTTTGTATTTGTTGTATTGTATTGTTTAATAAGTGTATCAAAACCTGATTTAGCAAGTAGCAAAATAAGATTTACTTTATGCTCATATTGATATATATGAGTGATGACTGTGTGGTACGTAAGCCATAATCTCAGGAAAATAAAATCAGTTTCAGTGTCTCTTCCTGCTCAACTGTTACAACCAAAATCATGTTGCAATTTGTGACATTGAAATTCTTCTAGGGCTAAAAATAAAAAGGCATTCAATGAAAGCCAAAACAAACCTAGAAAGTCATTTCAGTGAACTCTTCTGTTCCATCTCTAAGGGTCATTCTGGTAGGCAGTACATCTTAGCTGACAGAAGTTTAAAGTTTAACCATGCACAGAGTCAGTCCTATAACCCAGGTCAGCACCCAGCCCAGCAAGCCAGCTTAGGCAGCTCCATTAAATTTGGCCTCTCCAGCAGGGGTTTGGATCCCAAGGGCAGTGAACGTGAGGCACTGCACAGGGCAGCACTGAAAGCACACTCAGTGTTAGCTCACAGATCTCTGTATGGTACTCCACAGCAGCACCAGTTAATCTTTAGGGTATGGAAGATACCCTTTATGTGCATTTAGGTGTTAGCATCCAAGTGCCAAACTGCAGTGCTTTGCTAACTAATCCTTCACGTGTGTAGATTCATCTCTCCTTTCATGTAGGCAAGCCCATCAGACATGCTATGGTTCTGCAAGTTAGCACAGACCATTCTGGTGAAGTTCCTTTGGGAACATTGGAGCTCATCACAGTAAGTGCCCTCACTAGGTGCAAGTTTCTGGACTTTCAGGTATTTTCATCTCATTAGTGAGGTTTTTGTGGCAGGGAACTTTCTCTGACAGCAAAATGTATTTTGCTAACTAAACACACACTCTTTTCCTACATTAACACAAGCCAGGAAGAAAAGCACATAGACACTTTTGCAGTGTCTCAGGGGATAGATTTTGATTTTGCTGGTGTCTGTGTAAATTTAAGACATGAATGAGTGGAAGCATGAAAAACCAGGAAACCCTGCTTAGTATATCTTTGTTAACTTTAAGAATAAAGAACCAACTCTGCAGTAAACCCCTTAAGATCTTCTTTCATGCCAATAACCATTTTATTTTCTGTTCCCCTTCTTCCAGGAATCAGTGTAAGAATTTTAAAACATGGCATTCAGTTTGAAGGAAGTGAAGGGTTTATCTGTCCACACCACTGGAGCTTATGCAGCCAGGAGGTGTAAAAAAAAAAAAATCAGCATTACTAAGCATAAGCACTAGAAACTGTTTATGTTAAGAAAGTTAACTTCAGAGAGTTTTAAAGCTGCATCTATTATGACACTGTATGTCATCAGACCAAAGCTTTTAAACATATCTTAGAAAAATCAACCTTCCAGCAGTGAACTCCAAGGAGAAACAGTACCTAAGAAGACAAGTGGTGTAAGTTTCGTCACTGGAATAGGGTGCATCACTGCAGCTGCAGCACTGGTGTGACTGACACAAAGCAATTCAGCCAGGTCTTGTCCAACTCAGCAGCCCCTCAGTGCACAATGTTTTAAAGGAGACTGTAGCAGAGCCAAGTACATTATTCAACTGATAACTGGTTATACAGAAGACTAAGTAAAACACTAATCCTGTGTCTTTATTTTGCAACCATGGCTCTTTCAGTTCACACTTTCCAGCTTTTAAAAGTTTTCTATCTACTGCTGTAAGATAAGCACTTGCCACTCACATTGTATTGTTCTTTCCAGCTTGTGAATACGAACACAAAACAGCAGGAAACAGTAGTAAAAAGGATTTCTTAGGAAAGTAAAATAATTTGAAATAATAAAATAAATATGGATTAGTTAGATCATAGCTACTTGGAACAACAGTATTACTCTATCACCCAAAAAGGCAGACAAAGACAAGGCACTACTGATGAGCATTAGTTTAAAACTGCAGTATTATTTTGAAGAGTCCCTGGTGTTTAACACGGAAATATCAGAAAATCTCCTCCAGCTTGAGTGTAAAATCTATTCCATCTTTGACCAAACATTTCAAGGCAATTTCAGACTTTCACACTTGTGTCTCCACATTCACACATGAGAAGTGCTGGCAACTCATTACGCTCAAATTGAAACCAATTCCTCTACACAGCTACGTGTTCTGTCAATGTGCTGCTCAATGAAATATATCTGTTTAGCAGCCCTGGGAGCAAGTCAGTGTCTCTTGCTCTGTAACATTACTAAAAAGTTCACTCACAGACAATGGCATGAGAGGCTTAGCTTCACTCTCTCCAATACAGTGATCAGTGTAAGTGGTAGGCAGTTCATTATTTTTGAATGTGTATTTCAGGTCAACAATAGCTTTACCTGCATAATGCACAGGAATTTCTATCTTTGGCCCGATGACATAGTGACCCTCCTCCAGACTGTGAGCTGTAATTGTTGTCCACTGCCGACACGAATGGATCAGAAGATAATCGCTCTCCCGAAGACCTTCCACAGTTTCTCCTGCAAAACAGATGTAGGGTTTTTTTTAAAAAAATAAAACAAACCACATTTACTGCATGATGAATTAGGAAAATATCACAACAAGCATTTTTTTCTTATTGGTGTTTATTTTTTCTAGACTTTTTGATAATTAAAAATTCAATTAAGTAAATTTCAACTCTATTCAGTATTAATTTTTGCAACTAAAGCACTTTACCTTTCAGAAAACAAACATGAATCAAAATACCTCAGTGCATGCATACAGCATCATAGAGATACAATCCAGATTACTTAGCAGTGGCTCTGGGGCTCCTTTTTCAACTTTCTGCATAAACAGACTTTTCATATTTTTACTTCCGTCTGCCTATCTCACTCAATACAAGTATTTGAGAGGTCCTTTAGTTTTTAAATAAAGGAAAAAAAAACTCAACATATTTTCATATTTTAGAAGATAAGTACCACACTACCATATAGCAGTAACTGGATATCACATTTTCAGATACAGAGATTTCATCTTTGTCATTCAATCCCTTTGCAAACCACAGCTTAATTAGCCATTCAGATGTCTATGAACTTAATTCTATCACTTGAGGAGGAGAAATGAATAAATAAATAAATACATATATAAAAAAATTAAACTTCACACACACTGATGTCCCCACTCAGACTGAATTTCAACCAGAAGCCTACCCAAACAATCTGTAGCTCACTTTTCTAAGGCACTCTCTCATACTCTGGTGTTAGTCAAATCCCTCCCAAACATAGCCAGAGATGCAGCTCTCCTTTCCCTACTAACTCCTCTGTATTTCTGCAGAGTGTCCTCCCCTTCTCTATGGCTGCAGTGCCCAATCAGGTCTAGAGTGCTTTGCTAGGTTTTTCAGCAACTGCAAGAGCCATATTAGACAGATCACTCAGAGTGCCAGCTACACATCTCAAGCATGACATATGAACAAAATTTCACAGAGCAGGAACCTGTTCTGCGTATCATCACAGAACTGCTCTCACACACCTGCAGTCCTGCTCAGTACACTTCTGTATTAAGCACACAAAAATACAGCCTTTCTCCAGGTGTCTTTGAAGCAGTCACTTGGCCTTTCAGGAACACTTAGTAGATACTAAACATGGGCCAAGAATAATGAAACTTTAAATTTCACTTTCCTTCTCTCCCACCAGCCCTCTGCAGCTACAGCCAAAAAGAACGCAAATAGTTTAGCCCTGGAATCAAGTTTGGACAAAACCCATCCCCTTCAGCTACTACAACAAACTGGACTTTCTCCTCAGTGCTCTGATATTCCTAAAAGTCAATGGAAGAATGGGAATTTCCTCAGCCTGGGGCAGCAGACATTTCCTCTGTCAGTCTCTGCAGAGGACAGCTACTTCCCACTAAACTTTTTTTTTGCCCACAAAAGGCACTCTTCCACCGTAGGCAACAGCTTCTACACACCCCATTCCTGCCTGATTTCATGCTCCCATTCTATCAGAAAGTACCCTCCTACACGATTTAGAACACAGCAACTGGTGTGTGTGAGAACTATTAGATTTTAAATCAGAAGAGACCATTACAACCATCTGCTCTGACATCCTTTGGCCACAGGATTCTGCCTGTTTCCTCCAGAAACTTGGATTTGGCTAAACAAGGGAGAGATCTGGCCCAACCTGCAGAGTCCAATAGATGAACTTCCCTGGGTCTGCTGTTCCATGGCCCATTAAACCTTAAAAACATCCCTGGTTTGCACATTTGGGTCTTTAACTTATAACTGTGGGTGAAGTGCTGTGATGGAGGTATAGAGAAGAAACAATAAATAAATAAATAAATAAGGAAAGAAAGAATTCAAAAGGTATACAAAGCTCTTTAGTACCAGTTATTCTTGCTCCTCTGAAACTACATTTCTAGGTTTCTTTCTTTGTCACAGCACAGAAAGGAGCTTCCAGGTAAACAGGCTGTTTCATGAACTGTTTTCCAGGTGTTCCTTGGACCACATCCCTTGGCAGCCCAGACAGGCAGGCTGCTTAACACCAGCTCCTGATCCCTGGGAAGCACCACCCCTCCACCCACAGCACGCTGGGATAAGGGATCTCGTGAGGCCTAGGGAAGAGTGACAACATTGCCATGCAGCACCAGAAAACTCTTCTCCCATCCGTATCTTGAAAGAAATCCAGATATATTTGCTGAAGGAATTATGCATTTAAGTTTGGGCAAATTATCAGACCTCGAGCATGTTCTGTTTTCTGCTCACAGGGCAACTTCTAATATGTATAAAAATTACCTTCAGCTTGCTGCAAAGCTTTACAATTTTGAGGGAAAGCACAATAATAATAATAATAGCAACAATAATAACAGTAATAATAATATTAGTAATAATAGCAACAACAATAATAATAATAAATGGTGTTATTTGAAACTCATGTTTCAGTTTTGAGAGTTATATTCACACTTCCTATAATCTGTGGCAATAAGTAATTATTCTGTCCCACAACAAAATCAAACCAATGATACCTAAGGGAAGACCTAGTATTTTACCAGTTTCACTGACAGTGGTGAACAAATTTGGAATAAAATACAAAGCATCTCTGGTATGCTTTTTCTTTGCCTTACAATCTGTAGGTATAATTTCAGAATATTACCTAAAGGGAGGCTGGACTCTACATCCAGGATTGCTGTGAAGTAATTACAGTATGGGTCACCCTCGAAGAATCTGAGGAAGATATTCTCAGGAAAATAAAGACACCCATTATGAAAAGGTGCTTCCAGCCACAGCTCACATGCTGTGATCTGTTTAAGTGGTTGCTCCACTAAAAATGGGTGGGACAGGTGAGTGTAAAAAGAGATTAGGAAGGCAGGCCCAAGAGTGACTACGTAATTGAGTCTGCAGCTGGAAGTAGCTGTATTTTTTAAACAGAACCTTGGAAACCACAATTCTCATTACACCAATTATTTGCTGCAACTGATTACATTGGAAATGAATTTTGTGCTTTGCCAGCAGAGACTGTAGGAGACAAGGTGAAGCAGATGTGACAGGAAGCTGACATTCCCCTTGGCTCCTTAACAAAGGGCAGGTCTGTCCTTACCAAGCCCTGATCTTTCCTAACCATAGGTGAGACAGATTCCTGGGGTTTGCTTTAATAGGAACAGGCTCCTTGTCACCAAGGGATTAATGGACTCTCAGAAACACCTGGCTAATCATGGCCTCGATGCTATGCAAGGAAAATGTTACTGAGAACAACAAAGCAACTCACTTCTTCCCTTTTCTTCTACTCTGTCTCCCCCATAAGACTTGCTCACTGATTTTAAAGTGGCTTCTTCCTGGAGGGGAGGACCTTCCAGGCTGGAGACACCTCTGAACCTTGCTAAATGACTCCTGTTCCAGCCCAACCCAGCCCAGGCTTAGTTAGCCCTTTACTCTTTTCTCAGCCAACCATACCTTGCAAAACAGCCACACACATTCAATCTGATTTCCCCCCCACCGCAGTAGTTAAGTTATGCAAGCCTTCCATTAATCACATTTTAGCTGTGTGGGAGAGAACTCGGCAGCCCTCACATTCACCAGCTACGCAACTCGGTTCTCACCTATTCAACACACTCCCACGCTGCTGCTTACATAAAAATAAGACGCCATGAGAAAACATAGAACACAGGCCACTCATCTTTAGTAACAGTTTTGTCTCTTATGATCCAGTATGGATTAGCTGCTCTATCTTTTCACCCTCTCCTCCCTGCCCCACATGCCTGCAATATAATTAAATCACTACAAAGAGTCTACAGGTAAATACTTGTGCTGGTCTTTTACCCCCCCCCCACCAAAATAAAAGTCAAGCGAAGCAATGAACTATCACACGCAATTCCCCACCCTTCCCCAAGTTGCCTACCTCCTTCTAAAATATGAGTCAAGTTTATTCATAATAATGCCTAAGACACCCATGATTCGCTAGCAGTTACTAGTTACACCCTAAATAAAGTGTCAACACCCATCTTTGCCTGAGATTAAAAGCCTCACACCTCTGAACTGAAAACTTAACCAGTATATTCCAACACAAGCTGATCTCCCACAAGCACTCTGACCATGATCAGTATTTGGGTACTTCACTCAGCACCACCAAAGCAGCACTGCAATAGGTCTTCAGCTCTTCACTGCAAATGAGATTCACTACCATTTTTTAATTGCATGACCCATTTCTGTACAATTCCTAAAAACCTCTGATATTGCCAACACCACCCTTGTTGAGGGGTAGTTGCAGGGGAAATGCTGACCAGGAAAGGAAGATCATTCACATGTTGATACAGTCATGAAAAAAAGAAAAAGGGTAATTGCTTAATCAAGAGTCCCATGCTTATTAAATACTATCTACATTAAATGCCAATACTACTTTAATAATTCTTTCTAGTTCCAAAACTGGATCATCCACATTTGGCAATGACTCTGTCATTGTAAACACTCCAATTTCAAATTAACAGCTACCAACTGTAGCAAGACTAATGGAGGAGGAACATGATACCTCTATCTACAAATTCAGAGATTAAATTGTTTTCACCTGCAGCTTTTAAGAACCAGGTGAGAAAACAGAAGTCAACTACATGCAGAGACTGAGTTTATATATGTCTATGCTGCAGCACAGAAAGAAGCTAATTTCTTTTGAAAAGAGACCTCCCTGCAAGTTGTTGCCACTGCTTAGTTTCTAAAGACACACACATTTTTATTTAGTTTAGCATTTCACAATTCAAAAATGTCTGTGAATTACCCAAAGCCTCAGGAGTAGAACTGAAGTTCACTCCAGTTTTGAAGGGTCTGAGCACTTCTGTCTCCTCTTTGCTTCCTCCTGGATCACAGAATACCTCAAGTTGGAAGGGACCCATAAGGATCATCAAGCCCAACTGCTCATTTCTCACAGGACTGCCTAAAACTAAATGATATGGGTAAGTATCATCAGGATGCTCCTTGAACTCTGATAGGTTTGGTGCCCCGACCACTTCCATGGAAAGTCACATCCAGTGACCAACCACCCTCTCAGTGAAGAGCCTTTTCCTAATGTCCCATTATAATCCACAAAGGAAATTTCACACAGGTCCCATGTACTCTGCTTGCCAAAAACAACGACTTTTCAACACCAGCCACTAAAGAAAATTCATTAAACAGGAAAAGAACACCAACAACAAAACTTTTAAGGTTCTCCTCCTGATACTGAAAAACTAACATTCAAGACACTGCAAAATGTTAAGTCCAATATGACTCACTCACTCACTCACAGAAACTACACTGCTAAAAATAAGCAGCGATGTACAGGAATATAAAGGCTTTATAATGCCACACACTTTGTCATTGTGGCTAAGAGTTTGCATCACTGCCTTAAAGCATAAGCTTTGCGTCTCGAGACATTAAAATAGTAGGTAACAAGGTAATTCAGAGAAAGAGAAGTTGCCACATGCAAGGTTCCAGTAACGTAACAGATTCCATTTACACACACCAGATGAGCTGGATACCATTTCCTCCCACCAGGAAGATGGTTACGGACACATTCCACTCATCTCATTCATCACAGAACACTGCAAAGTGAGCTTAATGCTGTCCCTTGCACATCAGCTCAAGCATGCTGAATTTGCTCTTTCTGGAACGAAAAGGCTTACAGAAAAGAACCAGGAGCTCACAAGAACTTTAAGATGGCTTTTGTGAAATAACTGATGAAAAAGATGCTCTGTGAAACCCCAGGGAAAACTCAGCAAGACTTAGGGCCATGTGTTTTCATTAAGCCTGAACACCATCTGCATGCAAGGTAACAGATGCCGTACAATTAAGTGCATCACCCGGACTGTCTTGGTCAGTTAAGTAGGTGGTGAGTTTCATTATTCCATCTAATGTTCCATAATCACATTACATATCATTACACAGAAAAATTTCAGCAATATTAAAAATCGTGACTGGGTGCTCAGCCAGGTACCTACCAAACCACACAAAAGAATAACATCAACCTTATTCCCCCTCGAGTTTGCACTAATGTTTGCTAGGAATGAAGTGTTGATTTGTGCAACTGGAAAAAGAGGGGGCTGGCTGGTCAGGTGAGCACCTACTCTGTGAAATAATTAGCAGAACTGTCAGCATGTGGCTAGTATAACAAGGGAAGGAGATTTATCTGGCAACAACGGAAAGCTAAGAGAAAGCAAAACAATTAGAAGCCAGAAAAAAGAAAGAAGTGAGGTCCTTACTTATTCATCACGCTCTCATTGCACTGAGGAGCCCTACTTACACACTATCTGCCTCACTGGACTTCCCTCGCTGAGGACCAAACAAGCCATGAATTAAGATAAACCTTAACATTACCCTAACCCCATCATGAAAACAAAAGGACAGCCCCATACAGTATGAAATGAAGTTATAATCTATCTCTTGTTTAAAAAAAAAAAAAAAGTATTACAGACTGCATGGGTCTGTGCAAAGAGATGCTTTGGGTCACAGGGAGGTCACACTGATAGCACAAATATAAATGCCAGTGCTGCTTTTTCATGGCAAAAGAAGGAACCTACAATACCAGGCACCAGCAAACTAATAAAAAGCTGTCTTGTTTTTGGAAAGGCAAATCTGTGTTTCCACAGACATTGCTAGTCACATAGCTCCCACACAAAGTAACACCTTAAGATGAATTCAATTTCTTTTCATCTTATTGGGAGATCCACAGAAGGTAAAACATGAAGCCAAGGCCTCCTCGCAGCACAAAAGCTCAGGGGGGACCCCATCTAAAAATGGGAAGCCCAGGGCTGAGCACTGATGAGACAGCACACCTGAAGAGACCACACACAGGTCAGAAACACCCAGCAGTGCACAGTGAGCACCTGTGAACTGCAGGCATCACACACACTTCAGTCTCCTTGGCAATGGGGGTCTGGAAGCACCACAGGTACCTGCAAAAGCCTTTCCAAGGTATGCTTTGCAGTACCACCAGGTGTTAAAACAAGGCTGGGTACCACAACATTCTTTTGTCTTTAAAAAAATTAAACAAGAAAGAAAAGATCAATCATAACTCAAGAGCCATTCTTATCTGAGAGTCTGTGTTTTCTCTCACTGGTGGGCTAATCCTTAATATAATCTTCAAAGAGGTCTCAGCACTTTGGTTCTTTTTTAGCCAGTTGTTTGTTTGGGCTTCTGATCTCTTAAAAATACAACACAGCAAAAACCAAGGCATAACATCCACAAAACAACAGCAGATGGCAACTTCTTGTCCCACACAAACCAAGTAAGCCAAAACAAAAAGAGGAACACCAGGCTGCATCACAAAGAGCATTCACTGTTAATTTGAATTTGGACTCATTTGATTCAGGGACACACAGAAGCACCACTAGCGCTCAAGCAGCACTGCACTGAGTATGTTGCTTTCATGTTATTAAAGGTACAAGTTCTCTGAAAAAATATACACAAAAAAACCCTCAAATTGTTAGCATGGGCAATGGGCTATTGAAAGAGAACTCCAAGTTCCTTGCAACAGCTCACGGGACAGCTTCCATTCGAGTTGCACAGAGCTGTCAACACATGATCCTTCACCACTTCCAGCACTCAGTTGTGTTACTGCCACAGGATTTCACTGGCACAACAGCTGCCTCTTCTCCTACAGATCATTTCACTGATACTTAGAGCTTTCTTCTTTTATAATGATGAGTTTGGGATTTACATTTTGGGTGAAGAAACAAAACGTTCTTGCTAAGTCTGAATACTTAAATCAGGACAAATTCTTTTATTATTATTGAGCAGGGTGCGACCTCTCCTCATAATCTATAATTATCTGAACTCTGAGGGAGGGTGGAGGGAGAAAGTCAAACCTTTTGTTTTCTGCACACTGCATCATACTGGAGACTATCTGCTGGGTATTTTATCTACGGAGACGCACCTCAATGAATGTCAATGACTAATAAATATTAAATTAGGGTGGTTTGCTTGCTTAAGCTTTGGCACTGTCCTTCATTACTGAGTCAAATCTCCATCGAGCTGTACAGCCTGTCAGTGCTATTTCTTCCACAAAAGCACTGGTCTATGATGTAGGTCAGCGGAAAAAGTTCATTAGATAGAGAATAGCATCTGAATTTTCCAGTCTGAAATAGCAAAGGAAATTTACAGGGAAAAAAAATTATATTGTTGTAATATTCCTTAAAGGAAGGGGAAGAAAACCCCAGAAATATTTTGCTACATGATGAAGCCCACTTGTAGCAACATTAGAACTACAAAAACTGAATTTTTTTTTTAATGTCACTATGACTGAACAGATGCTCTGAAGAGTTATTCTTGCATAAAATGCCTAATGGCAGGGAAGTAGAAAGAGCATGCAATTGCAGAAAACATTACTACTACTGCAGAAGAAAAACCTGCTCTGAAAGCCACTTCAGGTTATCAGTCTCACTTTCTTATTCCATACAGACACAAAAAAAGGTTGATTAAAAAATTAAAATCAAGCTGATCAGAGAAACTTCCTTGTTTAAAAGAAAGCATAACAACTTGTGTGGGAGTGTATCATGCAAAGTCTAAATACAGACTGCCAGTAAGTTAAAAGGGTAAATATTGTAATTTCTAGGAGCAAATATTGTAGTTTCTAGGAGTAAGATAAAAAAAAAAACCAACCCCAACCAAAACAAACCCAACCCACATTAAAATTTAAACATCTCAGGGCTATATAATGTAGTGTACTAAATTTTTAATTTAAAGTGGGCAGATTCATTAGGAAAGCCTGGCAGTGGTCTCAACTGACTTTCTGTGTCTAAGCGTAGTGGAAAAGATGAAAGCAGAAGGCTCTGTATCCAGCTACACAATCTTTTGAGCTTGCAACACATGGATCTAGAAAAAATCCCAGTTAAATCTAGGGCTATTGATAACCAGCCTCACTTTTCCATTTCCCTTCTTCCTCCTCAAACAAATTCCCAAGTAGTTTTCAATGTGTGCTTCCGTTTAACACTTTCATTTGTGCTGCTTCCTATTATCTGGATCAACCAGCATTTCTCTTATGATTCAAACTGCACCTTAACAATCCTGTCTCTGAAAAAAATAAATCTAAAGTAATACTGAGTTGACCTTCCATCAGCAGCAGAGGCCTTATATCTTCCAGTGGGTGAAAAGTTTCCTTTGACAGCATAAGAATTCATACTTATTTTGATTTTAAGATGACTTCTATTCTTCCTTCTTTTGCCAAAAACAAGAAATGGGGAAAAGTCATAAACATGGAAGCTTAGGCAAAATTAGTTTAAATTCTTGTGTGCTGTCAGATTAAGGTTCAGCCCACTGGTGTTCAGAGTTGATTTTCAATTACAAAAGAGGTTTAAAAAGTGCTTTTTATATCTTTAAAAGTATTTTTACTTGAGAGTTAGGCATCAAAACCCGCTCAGGTTGTGCCTCACAAACTCATCAACAGTTTCATGCCATCTCTTTGTTAATTCACTGTTGAGACAATGCAGGAAATGTCCATGAGAGTTGCCCAACCCCATCCAGCCCAGAGTGCTGCCCAAAAGCTGCTCATCTGCAGCAAAGTCTGCCACCAGCAGTTACACTTGTCTCCACCTTGGATGGAGCTTCTTTCAGCTTCAGGGAGAGCTGGGCAGAACACATCTACCCAAGAAATAGTTTGTCCCAGATGAAGCCTCTTGCCACTGTACACCTTGGATGAAATCAACTGCTGTTGGCTGCACTGCAACAATTTTCAGCTGTCTGAACAAGGAATCCGGTTTGCTTCACTGACCCTACCTGCTCAGCAAGGAAGGAGCAAGGATAGCATCACCTTCAGACAGCCCCCTACCTGGGGTACTTTGTGCATTGATGTAATCCTTCAGCCTCACAGTACTGTGATCAGACTTTGCTCTGGGCAACCATTAAATATTTCACAATCAAGAGAAAGGAGATAAGGCTTTATTTCTGCAATTTCCAATCCCTCTGCAAAAGCCTGATAAAATCAAATTGCTTCAATCCAACTGATGCTGAACCTAAGCTATCACCCACTAATACCTAACAAGAGAGCGGAGACTCCCAACCACCTATTCTTTTTATGCCTGCCAGCAAGAAGACAGATTTATTTCTCTAGGATTACCATTTTGCTATTGGAATGACTGGATATACCAGTACTGTTGCAACAAATCAGCATAAACCATAATCTCATTACAAAGCTATGGGACAGACTAATCCACTGAAAAATCCAGTTTGTTCCAAGGCAAGCTTTTCCCTAGCTGCAAATATACAGAGACAGCATCTCAGCAAGCCTTCAAAAAAACCTGTTTGACCTACTGCAGGGAAGAGAAGAACAAATATTTTAATAAAGCAGTAAGTGGAATTTTGGTGCCACTGCCACTGATGGTAAACTCTCTGCTGAGTTCAGCAATCTCACAGTTTGAGCCTTGGCATCTTGCTTTCTTTGTGTTCATAAGAAACTAGTGAGAAAAAAAAAAGAAAGAGTAGTAACAACACAGATTTCATTGAGCTTTGTTTGTGTTTATTTCAAGCCTTCAGAACTAACATCCCAGAATGAGAAACCTTACTTTTTATGAATTCAAGCCAAACAAGCCAAAACACATCTTTCAACACAGACTGCTCTTCACTCCCACACAGGGGGAAAAAACCACTCAGTACAACAACATCTTAACATTCACATTCCAAAACAGAGTAACTTTCTGTTGCTACCATAATTACTGTTCTTATTAATATTGAGCATCATCAGATGTAACTGCAGATTTGCTGTATCCTCATGACAGATTTAATTCTATGATTGATCAAACAAAACAGTCAAACACCATGGTTACTTACAACAGCCTAGAAAATATCAGCAATTCTTTCAACTATTCTGATACTCTGCAACGTGTTGAATATGTGCCAACTATTAGTGGCAATTATTTGTCATAGTAAAAAAAGGAAGGAAAAAAAATCTTCCAACCACTCAGTTCCTTAAAAAATGAGATTCTTATGGAAGAAAGCTCTCTGGTTTTGAAGCCACCTAGAACCACAAATCTGAAATGCTAAGAATAATAGCAAGGAATGACAAGTTCAACTGCACTTAAAATGGTCACAGATTAGAAATATTGAGGAGAAAGCTAAGTGACTTTTCATTGCATGCAAGAGAGGTTCCAGCCTAGCTTATTGTTACCATAGGGAGCGAGAGAAAGGAATAATGTTGATCCCATATGTAGTTAATTTTACATTTTGAATTCTCATGGCCAAAATTGAGGGGGTAAAAATGTTAAAATATTTATCTGCCCTTTGCAATCAAGCCACCAGGCCTGGAAATGAAGAATGCAAGGAGTAGCTTTCAAAAGCAGCCTGATAAGTACAGCTAAAGAAAACAACAACACTACCTGACCAAAGGAACAACACAGCAGTAATGAGACCTCTGTGCAGCGTGCTGCCATCCAAATCAGATCCTTTAAATATTTCATTAAGAGAAGCGAGGTTCTCTTTCACTAGAGGCGGGCATTCCTCATTCTAGAGAGCTCCTGCTCAGATGTGTCTATAAATACTGTGAGGTCCACTGGGGGACACACTTCCAAGTGCCTGTTTAGCATCAGGTGCCCAGCTGGAGAACCTTAATACTTAAAGAGGTGGGAGGTCAGCATTTAGCATTGCACTTAACACACTGTTACTGACTTCCTATTTATGTCCAAGCACAGATACAGAGCTGTTGCTTCCGTTGCTCAAGTCACAGGTGGCCACACACCTCTGGTGCTGCACAAGTCACAGGCAGTGGTTGCGAGTGTGGACAGGGAAGGCTGGGTAAAGCTCCCCAGACTTGGGATGCCAATGAAGAAAATTTTAACCCCACCAACCTCATGGATTTGAAAGCTAGAATTCGATTCCAGATTCTGCCCTGGCAGACAGAGAAACAGCCTATTCATTCAGACTTTTCCTGGGCACAGCATGAGAGCTGGGGAAGCTCTCATTGACAGTTATTTATAATTAGATGATATTTTAAAATAGCATCCAAGTAAACATGCTCTATCCTCTCATTATATATCCCAAGTCCGAAAGGGACACTATGGCACTTTGTGTTGCACAGCAGTGATCCCTGCTTGAACTTGGGGCATCTTGGATAAGCTCCCAATTAAAAATAAAGTAGACCAAATGCAGGAGCTGCTCAAGCATAGTTTTCTTTGGCTTTCAGAGAACTCATCATTACAATTTAATTTGTCTCTCATCTTTCTTGCAGCCTGGGTTAAGGATGAAATAGAAACAGCTGGAGGTGAACAAAAGTTCAGCTCTGCTCTGAAGTGGGGTTGCCACCTGGCTGCTTGCCCAGTGGCCTGGCCCACCTCCCTGTGCCCTCACAGTCCGAGCAGGCACTAATGGATTGTGTTCACATGGCACCCGATTGTTGGAGCTGCTGTTGCCTCTGCATTTTAGCTACATCCACCCTACCCCTTCTGCTCAACCTGGAAAAATTCAAGTATCACTAATAGGCAGGTAATGCCTCTTCAAACACGGGCTGACTACATACAGGGACAGAAGTACGGATGTTCAACTCCAATTAGGTACTTCTTTGGTCTGCTTACATCCTGGAACAGTATCTGAGTAATATGGGAATACTAACAGGAGGAACACAATCAAAGCAGGCCCTACAACTTTTCTGATCAAGAATGGTCAATCCTGAAGGCAGTTTATTTCCATTGTTTCAGAGAAATCTACACTTAAGCTGTAAAGTGTAAAAAAAATGGATTTGCTTTTAATAAAACATAAGGGACAAGTGAATACCAGCTCTTAACAGCTCTTTGATAATATTTCTGTCACCTTAAGAAGGCACACTCAAAAAAAACCCAAAAAACAACCCACCCTCCTGTGGAAAGGAAAGCTTTTACTTTTGGTAAGCAGCATGCAGAACTCAGACTGAATTTAAAAAGCCCATCATGCCTCACTCTCCCCTTGAGGGCACATTTATCTTTGCCCGCAGGCAATTTGGTCTTAAGATATTTTGTTATATATTGACAGGAATCCAAATCATATTTGACATTGCAACCCATAAGACATACAACAGAAAAATCTTCTCCTCCAGCTTGTCCTACATTTGGCTGCCGTGCTGTTACAGTTTCCTGCTGGTCTGCAGCCACATCCTGGGTCCAGGGGCTGCAGCCACACGTGTGTGTAACTACATTTTGTATTTTGAGCCTTCTCACCTCTCTGAGTCACACATGTGCTGATGCTTTTTATATTTTCCTGCTACAAGTTTTCTACTTTACAGTCAGAGATTAAGACAGGAAAAAAAATCATGTCTGACCATAAAGAAATTACATCAGTGCAAACTCAGGTAAGATCTCAGATTTAACTCTATGCCTGTGCCTGTGGCCCCTTCAAAGAGGACACGGAGCAGTTTGTGCTTTGAATACATAGAAGCCTAAACAAAAAAGTGTTAAAGAAAGAAGCAGGAATAATTAAATGCTTTGGAAGCCAGTCTTTCAGCAAGGATACACACGTAAAGAGTCTCCTTTTGGCTCATCATGTCAAACCACAAATGGACAAGGATTACAATTATTCTTACAAATACACAGCATGCCCACTCTCATACTCTAGGTCAAGCCAGCAATCAGTGTGGGCTAAGAAAAGGAAGCATTACATGCAAAGCCTATCAATTCACATTTGAGTCCTGCCAGCAAAACTCCCCTCACTGAAGTTAAACAAAAAATCATGTCAACAGCAAAGAGTAGGACTCCACAGGGGGAGATCCCACGTTTTCTATGCTGGTATCAGCCACCCCTCTGCAGCAGCGAAGGAACTTGCAGCTCCTTCTAACAGTAACAAGTTACAATTCCAGCTTCTGCTCCCAGTGGCCAGAAACACTGAAGTCTCCAGAAATGCCTAACTTTCTTTCTCACTTCTGGTAGCACATACACAGCTACCCCTCATGGTACACGCACAGACAAACACCACACTGCTCCCTGGTCCAAGAAACACCCTGACTTCCCCCACGCTGAGGGAAAAAGAAGAGGGCTGAGCAAAAGGATGAGGGTATGGAGGGATGGAGAAGCAGAGTTTGCACAGGTGCTGGAAGAAGACAGCACAATAGATGGAAGGGGTGAAAGGAAGGACTATCCTATATGAAGACAAGAAAGGATAAGAGAAGCAGCTCCTTGCACTGTTCCATTCTGCCACTGCTGGACAGTGCTGGGAGTTTTACCTGACAGTGACCTTGCAGATAACCTTGCAACACCCCCTAGAAGCCCACAAGTGCAGGACAGTAGCCTGGGGTACGGAACAAACGACAAGATTGGAGCCACGGGTTCCTTGCACACACCATGCCCTAAGGGGCCACACTGAAAGATGCAACAGGAAAGCTGGACAAGAAGAGATATTTGTGCACTGATCTTCTTTTTCCTCCCCCTCTTTAAAGAAAAAGTTTCCTTCAATCTTCCCTCCTTCATCTCCAGAACGGTGAGGTGCCAGGAAGCAACAAGAATAGCTTTCAGTGGGGCAAATAAGCAAAACTGCCAGTTGGAACCACAACAACAGAAAAGCTGCAAACTGAAAAACAAACATAGGAGAGGGGGTATCCAAGCATTTGTGGGCTACTTTGAAATAGCTCCTGGAAGTTAGTAACTTGAGCATTTAGACTGCATAGCTCTTACAAACCCAGCTACAAGGCAAACATGCTCTGCTTCAGTCTGGCTGCCCAGCTCACGCAGTGCCCAGCAACAGCTCTGGCAGCTCAACACCGAGCCAGGGGCAGTTCTGAAGTGACTGCTTATGTTACACACAAGGACCTTCCTCCATTTGTGCCCTTGGGTCAGCCTTGGGCACACAGCCTGTCCCTTCAGGACAGAGTGAAGGCTTATTCACTCTATTTAGGGTGGTTAATCTCTGTACTCTGTGCAACTTGCCCATATCCTCCTTGCACAGCAGGACTTGTGTCCCCACACAGCCTCTAGTTCAGCACATGGCCTTTGGAGGATGCACACCCCAACACTGTATCCCAGCCAGTGGCTGGTGCTCCCCTAAAGAGTGGCTGCAGTCCCCCAGCCTGTCTCTGGAAACCCAGGGAGCCACATGCCAGGCAGACATTCTGCCACGAGGGACCAATGCAGAAAGCAAAGCAGCACATGGCACATAATGGCCCATCAAAAGGGGCTTTTACTTCTTTACTCAGCTTTTCTTCCCACTCCCCCAGTTCTGACTGTAAGGAGAAATGCCCCAACTTCCTTGTCGCCACCACAATGTTTTCCCTGCTCATTTCACAAAGAGAATTGCAGCATGTTGTGTTTTATATAACATTTGAGTCACTAAGGTTCAGCCCCAGTATGAAGCAACTCCAGTATCAACTTCATCAGGTTGAGCTCTTGGGCATCTTCCAGCCTCTGAGACCATGTTTAAATCTTTATTCTTGGTTCTCTTAAAAGCCCAGTGACATTCTCACAGACCAAGGAAATGTGCACACATCCAAGTTCTCTGTGATTGCAAGATTATAACATCCTGAAAGAAATAACCCAAAACCAAAAAGTACACTTTTCAAGTAATATTGCATTTCTTGAAGGTTTGCGCTTCCAGGAAGCTCCAAGTGACCTCTCCCACTGCAACAAGATTTGCTGCTTTTCCTGGCAAAAACGCCATCCACTCCTCTGCTGAGAGCACATCAGCTCTTGCCTGGGTGTGCAGAAGCTGCAATCCCTGGCACAGGGCTCCCCACACCCCCCAAACACACAGCTCTGGCAGCTACTGCTCAGCACTGCACGTCTTCATTGTGGCTCAATCCACTCAGTGGGCATCTTGCAGTCTCAGGAGCATCTCCCTCTGCATCCAACCTGATGGATGAGGAGGTTGGACTCCACAGCCTCCCCAGCCCCAGGAAGACCCATCTCCTCCATCCCATCAAGCAGCACCAAGCCTGGCAGGGTAATATATCACACAGCAGCAGTACAGGAGATATTGAGACACAGCAGCTATTCTCGTCGGTGCAAAGCCTCAGCCAAGCACACAGGTGCCCTGGCAAAGCTGTGATTTATTAGTTTTATGCCAACTTGCACACTGCCTCAGAGACTGCAGTGCAGATGTGGCCCTGATCCTCAGCAAAGACACTCTTCAATCTGCTTACACACATCGATTTTACATTTCTGTGCTAAGCCCTTTAGATGAGCAGACGTGGCTTACAGGTGGAGGCACAGTGAAGTTCACTCTGCAAGTTTTTCATACTGCAAATGGTATGAAAATCACAAACCACAAATGCTACATAAAACACTTTCCAAAGAGAAAGCACCATTAAAAGCAAAAAATTTCAGACTTCAAGTATTGGCTTACTGAATTTTATGAAGGCTGGTTTTGAGTCATATGCAATCCACATCAAGATGATGAATATTTTCCTATAGGGGAGAGACTTAAGCTTCCTTAAGCCAACCAACTTGTTACTCCTAATGCCAAGAGGAAATACAGCAACACCCATGCCCTTTGCTTCTGACAAACCACCACTGGAATGACTGGAACACAGTGCAGCTCTTCCCACAACTTCCATCAAATCCTGTAGCACCAGACCATGCTGTCCAATATCCTCCAGCACTTTGCCTTGGCATAGCTGCCTTTGCTGGGGCATTGCAGGGAGTGCCAGTTCACATAATCACCGAAGCCAGGAACACCTAGTTCCAGAACAGCACTTACAGACAAAGCAGAAAACAACGAAGCCCTTCTTTCCTATGCTAGACTTATACCATTCCTTGCAACAGCAGCATATGATTCATCATACCACATTTGTTTTAAGATTAAGGGTTTGAATGACTGTTCGAGGCACCTTAATACCTTAGATTTTATGTGTAATTTGTGCTTTATTTGAAAGCTGGATGTAATTTAAAGGGGGGGGAGGGGAAGAAACAAAAACTCCCATGGACTTAAAGTTAGAGCACTTGAATTCCAGTTAAGAAAAGACTAGTGGTATTTCACCTTCAATAACTGGACCACGTAATTATCCAGGAAGTGTTTGTCCAGTTATGTACACGAAGGCTTCACCTCACAGAGTCAAAACTTTAGAAATTGAAAGAAAGTTAGTAGTTCCACACCTTGAAGAATATGAACATTTCTTAAGCATGCAAGAAATAAGAGCAATGTAACTATTTTCCATTCTAGCAGCCCTAACACACTACCAAGAGGTCACCTGTCTAGTTAAGAACACACAATACACACTGCTAAAATGGGTATGATGCTGAACTCTTTATCTATCTCACTGGAAGTCCAGGGTACTCCTGGGAATAGGTTTTGCCAAGGTACTGGCCTCCATCTCCAGGAAGGCACAACAATCTTCACAGACACCATTCGGTAGCTGCAGGCTTTAAATGAATTAAAAGCTTTTTCTCTAAAATGTTTCTGGAACACATCTCTGCCAGCAGGGGAAAAGGAGAAAACCAATCCAACCAAAACAAAAACCCAGGAGCAGTGGTTAGTGGCACCATTAGTCAATTGTTTTTTTCATTCAACTGTCTTGATGGAAACAGCAGACCACACGGTGAAGGTAGAAAGAAGAGGAAGCAAGCACGAGACGCTACTGGGATTGCTCTTTAATGGCAGAACACACAGTATAAAGTCAGAGTTTCAAAGCTGTTCGGCACCTGAGGAAGAAATCAAACCATGTGCATACAAAGTACCTTGAGGATATTTGCTGTCAAATCAAACAGTTGTCTTGTCTGCCCCACACATAAGAACTATCACCTACCACACCTCAGTGGACAAGGTGGCCACACCTACCATGGGCAATCAGATCACGGCCATAGCCCAGGGTCTGAGCGAATCTGAAGCCTCTTTCTTGGTCTGTTCAAAAGCTCTGCCTTACTCCCACATGAGGCCTTTTAAAGATTTATTCAATAACAGACTACTGAGACATGCTGCACTAGCTTCTCAAAAGAAGGAGGTCATTCAAGACAATTAAAGCAAGGATAGCAGCATTCAGACCTTTAAAGAATAAGTCTCTTTGTAGTTTCAAAGCATTGTTCAGCTGCACAGATAACCCACATCTGTGGAGTGACGCAATGCAAAATTTTCATTGTGCACATGGCCATGCTGTTCTATTGAGTACGATGTTCTTTGATAAGATGTGAGGGTGCTTAAGTTTCCAGAACTGGAATCAGCAGTAATGTGCTGAACAGAACAAAGTCCCCTGAACATGACTGGGGTAGACAGTTGTCACCATGAGAAAATTTTGAAATGGAAGAGGAGAACCTGAAATAAAACTAAACAAAATCCCTTTGTCTCCTTCAGCAACAGCAGTAGGATCTCACTATTCACATACTACTGATATGCACAGGAGTTCACCTAACCATAAGAAAGAAGAAAATCACCTTTTAAATCTGTTTTCATTTTACAGATTTTTTTTCTTTCTTTATAGCCACCAATCCTGCCATTTTATCTTACAGCACATTTACAATGCATAAGGAAGAATTTCCTTCACGGTCTCAGTGGCTCATTGAGATCCATCATCTCCCCTGCAGGAAAGTTCAGCATGTTTTTCCCACCATGCACAGTAGGGAATCACTTCTCTCTGAGTTGAGGTCAATTTGATCCCAACAGCACCACCACATAATTTTTTTTTCTTAGATATCATTGCGGGGAAAATATAAATAAAATCAGAGGACCACATGGCCTTTTAATCCTATAAACTTTAATCTTTGTACAGAAACTGGAAATTTCTGTGAACTCTTCCAGTTCATATCCAACATATGGGTAAAAAAATACCTACAAGCAAAGGCTGATCTCTACTTGTGAAAACACAGCAAGACTGTCTGGGAAAAAGGGAGTTCTGCTAAGAAAAAGAATGACAGGCTCTTGGGAGTCTGAAGGGAGCAGTAAGCTGACAAAAAAAGCTTGGCCTAAAGCTCAGCTCTATGCAAAGCAATATTTTCCAGATCTTAACCTTGATAGTATTTCTCTTTTACCCTCCAAAATTATCCTTAGAAAAATAATTACCAGAAATTTAAAGCCCTGAGATCACCACGCACAACATCATTTCCGCATTAGCAACAAGACACGGTCACAGCTTCGCCGTCAGCTTCTTCTCCTGATGGTCTGAGGAGGGCCAAGCCCAGCCTCACGTGCAGCCCTGGTTCTCACAGGCCAGCCACGCTCACCTTTTGCCCCATTGCAACAACCACGCTGCGATAAGATCTCTTTCTGCTGCGGGTTCCCAGAGCAAAACCTTTTCCCCACTGCACCCACCCACAAGTCTCTCACCGGGGTGGGATTCTATTAAATAAAAAGCTATTTAATATCAGTTCATCGGTGTCGGGACCGTGGGCAACCTTGGGACAGACCTGAGAAGTTTTTCAGGTTTTCAAACTTTGGAAATAAACCCCCAGAAAGTGACATATTTATCATTTCTAGACAGATAAGGTAGGCACGAATACCTAACTACTTCCAACTATATCTAGATGTAACAAAAGACTACTTCCTCCCATACCGTCAAAAAAACCCCTCCCTTCTTAGCAGAGGACCAAATTTAGTGCACATAAATATTTCATAACTTCATCCTGTCAAGAAATCAAACTGAATTACTTAAGGGCAATTTTCCAGGAGCTGCATATCCAGCTCGAAGAATAAAACTGATCATTCCCATTCTTCTGCTTCATACTGAAAGGCCAGAGGGTGAAGCAACAGTGCATAACTGGAGATCTTGTGTGGGTGTCATCTAAGAACATTATCCACCAAGTGCTAAACTCCATTAAGAAATGTAGAAACAACACAGTAAGACTGGCATCTTCTGAAGAAAATACAACTCCAGCTTTACAATCCCCTCCTACATCCTGGTTTGCCAGAAGAAACAAATTCTGGCTTTCTCAAAACCTCATGAAAACTTAAACAACAGCCAAGAAACAACTTGCTGCTACAGACAGAGGCCAACCACAGAAGCAAAAGGTGACTGAAGACAGACATCTACAGGTGGCTTGATTTCCAACAGCACGAAACACACACAGCTTCCACTGACCTGCAGAGCAATTCAGCACCTGAAGAAGACTTAAGGCCATTTCTGTGCAAACAAACCCTGACCCAAAGATAAGAGCCACACCCTGATAAAACTGGCACAAGACACTACCTTGCTAACGGAGGTAGCCTTAAACTTCCTAAGCAATTGGATGACACACATTTGGATTGGACTCTGCATTTATTTTCTTCAGTGTTGCATCAAGAAATTTTCTGACAGAGTTTCACTTGTTAACTTTGCAAGACAAGAACAGGGATGCAGAGCAACCACCCCATGACAGCCTGTGCTCCAGTCAATTCCACAAGCATTGCACATTCCCAGCTTTCCACCTTGAGAAGGCTATGCGCTGATTCATAGTTGCTTTCTTTTATTGCAAGACAACCTCCTTTGGAAAAAGGAAAAGCATTCTCTTCATATCCCCAAGACCATGGCGTCTGTGTTCTTCATGAAGTATTGATCTGTCTGCCATCTGTAGTGCCCGAAGGTAAAAGTACATGCATTTGAGTAGGCAAAACCAGACCCACGAGCTGCTGAACTGGGCAGACCTAAATCAGCTCCAACCCAAAGCCCTTCACACAGAGCTCCACCTGAGCCTGCCTCTTGGCAGGGCGTACTGTGGGGTTGAACCTCTACTGCAGGACACCTACACCAACAGCTGCCTCATGTCTGGCCATCTCAGGCCATGGGCAGAAGAGCTCAGCTCTGTTTACATCCACTCGCCTGTGCATATGCTCTTAAATGTGGCACATGGGACAAAAAAGCCTTTGCACAAAATCCGCAACACCTTTGTCTCCCCAGCAATTATGGGATATTCCCATCAACAACTCCAACAGAAGACCACCCCCGCAAAAAAAAAACCAACAACGGCTTGCTTCAAAACCCAAAAACTTTCTCTACCCACAAAGCTTTTTCAGTTGCCTTCCAACAAAGACAAGAGGAGCAGGGAGACTGGGAGGTATAACACACAGAGAGGGAAATTAATAAGTCATCAATATATACATCCTGTTAAAGGCTGAATCAGTGCCAGGAGACTCAAGTAAATTGACAGCCTTAAGCGCAGTGACTGGAGGCCATCTTAGCTGTTCCTACTGACAGAAGGTATTGCCACGAGGAACTCCTTAACACACCAGCTTTGCCATTCTCACAGCATAACATACACTTGACAGTATGATGAACAGGCAGATGCAGTTAAAAAAGCAAAAAACCCTCTTCTTTAACCTGCTCCTGAGTGCCAGCTCTGAGGAAGCACTACAAGTGAAAGGAAAAATACTGCATAATCCAGGGGCAAAGTCAAAAATCATCACTGCGTTATGGAAACTGCAGTTAAGTAATAAAACAGTCTTCATCTTGACCTGTACACTGGGAAGTAACAGAGGACGATGCCTGTGCTCATTTTGAACTTTTCAAATCAATACAAAACTTGATAAATCAAGAACTGCTCTGTTACGTTGTAAAAATACATGGTGACTTCATAAGCTAATGAATTAAAAAGCCTGGATTTTTTTTTCCAATTTGAGTTATCTTCTGCATTCCTTTAGAGAGCTGGACAGCTTTCATGGAGCTACCATGCAATGCTCATACACATTATTACAAAGCAGCTGTCTGAGCCTTTATGAAAAATTTCCCATATTTCCCTAGTTCCCTGTGCCGACACAGTACTTTCCAAGACACAGATCTAGGAAAGGTAAAACTGTGCTGTCATAGCTGTTAAGACAGACCTGATTCATATTTCCTGGAGTAAACAAAAAGCTGCAGACTTGGAAACGGCAGGTGAGCACCCAAGTGAACTGTAATAAAAAGTTATCTGGAGACTGCAAAGGCTTCTTACGTTACCTCATTTTTGGGTTTTTTACAGGCTTTCTTAGGGAATTGTAACAATACGGATTTAGCCCACTTGGCTATTTAGTAGCCCTTCTTATTTGGCTTTGTAGCATCACTTCATCAAAACACCGGATCTCCAGTGCTGAAAATGCCCTTCCACACTTATTTGGGACTGCGAGGACCTGTCTCAGTGGGGCAAGCTGCTGACAGCAAGCAGGCTCCACCGAGCTGCCCTCCGCACACACGGAGGAGGCACGGGGGGCACATTACCCAGATATTTTGGTGCAAAGCAACGCGCGGACTCCGCGGTGACTGGAAGCCTTGCACGGAGCCGCGGCAGAGGCTGATGCCAGTTCAGGGAGCGCCGGGAGAGCGCTCCGGGAGCCGCGGGAGGCACGGGGCGCTCCCGGGACCGCGTCCGGCAGCCCGCCCGCAGCCCGGCGCCCGCCCGGCCCCGCTCCCCGCCCCACGNCGCCTGGCCCAGGAAGCGCCATCCCAGCACTGACTAATCAACAGGGTGCGAGCAACGCCTGCGCAGCTGCCGCTCCTCCCCGCGCCGAAAAGGAAAGTGCCGGGCTGCCCGCCCGCACGGCGCGGAGAGCCAGAGCCAGAGCCGGAGCCTGCCAGAGCCGCCCAGCCCGTCCCTCTCACTCCACCCTCCGACCGCTCGCCCGACGTGCAGCCCGCTCTTGGGCTGTGTATCTGTGATTTTAGTTTTCACCTATGAGTCATGTATATACGTGTGAGTTCATGTATACAGGCTACACAGAGAAGCCACTCTTATTGCATACGCAGGTATTACATATATTGCGTATTCAAAGGTATTCAGACCATGGGAACATTCGTAGTCATTCGATCTTCAAAGTGGCTTATGTGATGAAATCTTATATGATCTTCATAAGATCATATAAATGTTATCCTTTATTTTATGCATTTTGATCTCCAGGCTGCCAGACTGAGAAACTCTGGGAAATCAAACCAGAAAAACTTACTCCTGGGTGGTTGCAGTGTTCTATGCTCAAGTTTATTTTGTTCGCTTCTGTGTCAAAACTGTTTATTTTATTGCAGTAAACTTGGCTACATTTAAGCCTTTACTGTTGACTAGAAACATAAAAGTGCCTTCCAGTGATTAGCAAAACGACTGACAACATCCACAGCCAACATCTCTCTCCAGGCTCCAGCTTCTCCATCTATCCTTGAGACTGCTGGGGATGGCAGAGCTCAGGGAAGAGCTGTGGTACCAAGAGCTCTCCTGCCGCTCACCTTTCCTCATGGCCTGGGTGAAGGGCCAGACACTGCTGTGGGCCTTTGTCACTGCTGGTGCCACAGCACTGCCAGCACGAGGAGGGCTGAGACAGACACGCTCTTTTTCTGCTCTGCTGGAAACAGAGACTGAGACTTTATCCATGGTCTCCATTACGAAACAAAGACCGTGGAAACTAGTCAACACAGAAGATTATCGAAAACCCAAATTACCTTGCTTTATCTGGATCTAGGTTGGCTTGAAGTTAATCTTCCTATGGGTCCATGCTTTAGCTATAGTGTGGCACTGGGTTTTCCCAACACTGTGAAAAACCTTGGTTCTCTACACTCTGTCATGCTGCTGTTAGATCCTACCTACCAAAATAGTTAGCTTTAGAATTTTTAAAAATTTACCTTGAAAAGATACTTCTTTTCAAAGTTGTTTTACCAAGTTCACCAAATGTTTTTCAACAACTTCAGTGAATTAAGCTATTGAAGTGCAAAGTAGTATCACAGAGGGGGTCAGGTTGGGAGGGACCACATTGAGTCATCTGGTCCAACCTCCATGCTCAAGCAGGGTCATACCAGAGCACATGGCACAAGATTGCATCCAGACAGTTCTAGAATATCTCCAGTGAGGGAGACTCCATAACTTCTCTGGGCAATCTGTTTCAGTCCATGGTCACCAGCACAGTAAAGAAGTTCTTCCTCACATTCAGGTGGAACTTCCTGTCCCTCAGTTTCTGCCTGTCCTCTTGTGCTGTTGCTTGGTATCACTGAGAAGAGCCTGGCTCCATCCTCTTGACACCCTCCCTTTGGCTACTTATAAACATTGATGAAATTGTCTCAGTCATCTCTTCTCAAGACTGAACAGGCCCAGCTCCTTCAGCCTGTCCTCCTAAGAGAGCTGCTCCAGCCCCTGAATTATCTTTGTTGCCCTCCACTGGACCCACTCCAGGAGCCCCATGTCTCTCTTGTACTGAGAACTGGACACAGCACAGAACTGGACACGCCAGATGTGCCTCACTAGGGCTGAGTAGAGGGGCAGGATCACCTTCCCGGATCAGCTGGCAATGCTCTTCCTAATACATCCCAGGACACCATTGGCCTTCCTGGCCACAGGGCACACTGCTGGCTCATGGACAGTTCATTGTCCACCTGGATGCCCAGGTCCTTCTCCACAGAGCTGCTTCCCAGCAGGTCACCCCCAGCCTGTGCTGGTGCCTGGGATTATTCCTCCCCAGGTGCAAGACCCTGCACTTGCCTTTGCTGAATCTCAGACAGTTCTTCTCTGTCTATCTCTCCTACCTGTCAAGGTCCCTCTAAAGGCCTGAAGAGCCCTCTGAGGTATCAGCCACTCATCCCACCTTTGTGTCATCAGTGAATGTGAGCACTGTTGCTAAGAGCACTATTGCTGAAATATGGAAAGCACGGGTTTAGCTCATTCAGGCTTGATGAGGTTTCCAGGTGCAGTATGTAAAGCAAAGCAGATCAGACTGAGATTCACCAGGACTTGAAGCACTAGTCTGTCAGGAATTGTTCTTAAACACTATCTTGGGTACCATTAATTCCAGGAGAGATACCATCTCACAGTATATGTCTCTATCAGACATCATGCACTTCTGCTGTCTGGGAAGAAAAGCATCTTTCACACAGAAATAGTTACTCCTGATTTTTCTTGAAACATTTTTTCATTCTTCCGTACTAGATGTCCTACAGCCTTTAAATCTGCTTTCCTATAACCGTGTTTATGTTCTCTCCAACCATCGAAAATGCAGCCCCCTTTTAACCGTTTTACTGGAACAATGTGCATTTAAAAAATATGTAACTTCTAGATGCTATCTTAATTGCATTCAATTGTCTCCAGGCAAAGACATAATAACGTTCACTGGTATTTAAATGTCTTGCTCTCACTCTTGGAGTCACTTTGTTATATGTCCTAACTGTACTCCAGCTCCACTTCCTTGGAATATATTTTAATATTACAGAAATGGCATTCAAATCATCAGCACATAACAGAAACTTCTTGTTTTAACTGCACCTTATGTATAATTAGCACTTTAGAGATAATTTTCCTGATGTCTAGCAATGCTTTAGTGTGATCTCTTACCAGGCTCCTACTGGTGTAAAATGCTAATGAAGCCACCAGACCTGAAGAGCAAATCCACCCAAGGGCCAGGGCCTCAGTTACACAACATAGTTTTTGTCTATGTACCTTTCAGGTGGTGTTCAGAAACAGTCTTTATGAATCAACAGCAAATTTTTGTCACAAAACTGTAAGCAATGGCAAAAGGACTCAGAAACATTCCTGAAATTATTCTTAAACGCATTTTGCATTGACTTCCACATTGATTTCACAACACATTTATGCAGCAGTCTGTAAAATCTGTAGTATATATGTATTCCATTGCCAATAGCATTATTTTTAAAGCATTTCAGCTCATCATCAGTTCATATCTGTGCTAACATCTGAAAAGGAACTGCTTATAACAAACTCATTTTAATATGAGTCTCGTAACATGCTTTACAGTGTAGTATGCATACATCAAATAAAACTGAGCTTTATACAGTAAGCTTCATGGGAAACCATAACATTTGGTATTTCTTTAAAAAAAGTCCCAGTAATTTGCATTCCTTTTTCCCAATATGACATTTTTTTATACCAAAGGCCCGATTTTCCTAATCAAGTTCAGTGGGATATAACAGAAGATGCAGTGATCATTTCAGAATCAGATCTTAAATTTCTTTCTCTGAATCACAGAATTATGAAATTATTTAAGTTGGAACAGACCAGCAAGATCATCAAGCACAACCTTTGACCAAACACCACCTTGTCAACTAAACAACAGCACTAAGAGCCACATCCATTTACTTCTGGAACACTTCCAGGGATGGTGTCTCTACCCACTCCCTGGGCAGCCTGTATCAATGCTTAACAACCCTTTCCATGAAGGAATTGTTCCTGATGTCCAACCTGAACCTTTGTTGTCCCTTTCTAGTGAGAGTGGTGTTTTTTCCCCAGTGACACACTATTGTAATCTACAATGAGTATGTTGGGGAAAAAAGGCAGTTGTTTTGCTCCAGGAGATGTGAAAAGGAGAGCACTCATGGTGCTCATGTAGCTCATAGAGTGTTAAGTGAAGTATCAGCTGGCAGGAGTTGGCATCCTGCAAAAACTGCCATGGTAACCTGAATATCTACATCCCCCTCAGGTGAGACTGGATCATACCTAAGCACAAGTAGTAGGAAACTCTGCAAGAAGGAAAAATGTATAGAAGAAATTCCTGTACTTGATATTCTCATTAGCTATAAAGAGAAGAAATCAGAATTACAAACTAATCTGACCCTTTTCAATCTATTTTCATTGTTAGAAAAAGGAGGAGGAATTACATGGAGACTTAAACCCAGAGAACTAGTAGCTGAACTTCTGTGAGTTCAGGACAGCTGAAAGTTCATCAGAGATCCACTGCTGAAAGGCAAAACTGCAGAATTTGATCTATACAGAGGAGGGGAAGGAAGTGAGATAAAAATTAAGTTGGATGAATCATGAGATCTTCAATGACCTGAAATAAAATAGAAAGTAGGTCAAATGACTAAATTATTAATAAATATATAGACTATGTATGGACAAAATCTGAAAGATAAGCTGCCAAAATGTTAGAAAATTGGATTTTAAAGATAGCAAGCCTGTTGATAAGATGCATAGTGAGAATACTAAGGAAAAAATTTGTCTGTTATTCCACAGACAGGAAGTTCTATTTAATCATCACTGGTGATGCTGATACTTTCAACCTCAGCCTTCAATTTTAGATGGGAAATGTGATTTCACTACCAGCACCACCGACAAAAGTCTAAGGCTAGAAAAATGAACAAATAAACTGAAAGATACATAGGGAAGCTAAAGATTTTAGGACAGACTGGACCTGGTGAAACTCCCTTGTGGTTCAAACTATGTTAGAATTGCTACTCATTATCTCCAAGAATCAACAGAATGAGGCTCCAGAAAACCCCAAAAGGATTGCATCTCAAAGGAGGGAAGGAAATACCTCCAGAAATTGATCAAGTGAATTTCTTCTAAATAAAGAGGTTTTAACAGGCTTTGTGGATGGGAGAGAAAGAGTGAGGATCATAAGTGTTTCTTATAATGTGCTCTTAACAAAAAAACCCCAAACAGTCTAGGCAAGAGAAATACAAAACTATTTGGAAATAATTAGTACTCCAAAGCTGAAAGGATACATTGAACAGGATTTCACTTATATCCATCTTGGATCCAGAACTATCTAGGACCTTTGTCAACATCCCTGATGACTGAACAGAGTACACTATAATCAGAGACTGTATCTAGAGGAAGAGGCTCCAACCATGTTGGAGCACAATATTACAATTCAGAGGGATCTTGGCAGACTGGAACAACTGAAATGCCACCAAACAAGGAGAAACAGAAGGTTTTTACACATCGAAAGGAATAACCAACTGCACAAGTATGTAGCAGGATAAAAAAAGCAGTTCTATGGATCACAAGCAGTGCCAGGCTACCTTCCATTATGGTAATACTGGAATGCATAAATAGCAGTCTCACAAATAAGATAATGAAAAAATAATTTAAATCTATCCAGCTGTTTTTATTTAAAATGGCATAGTCTACTCAGTTTTCAGGTCTACACTCCAGGATAGTTGAGAACCAACTCAAGAACCTCAAGAGGAGGTTCTTGAGACAAAGGAGGAGACAAACGGCAAAAGATTCTGAAAACCCTAACTACAAGGGAAAGTAGGAAGGTTGGGAGAGGAGAGGAAGAGAAGAGGAAGAAGAGAAGAGGAAGAAGAGAAGAGGAGAGGAGAGGAGAGAAGAGGTGTTCACCTACCTCAAGAGGAATGGGAGAACCTATTTTCCATGGGTATGAGTTAGGTTAGGTATTAGGAAATTTCCTGCTTACCAGACCAGTTAAGTAAGGATTGTTGCCACTCAGAGACACTCTGAAATCTCTACCACTGCAGGTCCGTGACAATCTTCTTGCATTACATCAGGGGCAGCTGATCAGAGATTGAGATATGATGAGAACTCAGACTCAAAATCCCTTCCAGCACTATTTCCTTCCTCCACTATGGTTTTAACGAAGGCAGGGATTATCCTTTGTTCCTTGCTTTCAGGTTTTGTGATAAGCACTGGCTTTAGTGACTGGCCATGATGAGTAGTCAGGAGCAGCTGTAAATACAGCCCATCCTTTTGCACCCTTTCTGTAGGCACACTAACCGGGCTAAGGGCACATGGACCTGGCACTATGCTCAGGCACATTTGGTCCCAAGTGCTTCAGAGAGCATTTTCCAGTTGAGCTCCCTTTCTCAGTAGCAAATCTAATAGTAATTTCATATTATGACAATCTGCAAACAGCTCTCAAAAAAGAAGCAAACATATTTCAGAAGGTTAGTGGCATTCCAGAATAGTAGGCCAGTGGGGTAAGTTATTTTGGATGTGCTGGAATGGATCAATACACAATTCTGCACAATAGCATTAGTCATTCATAAATGGTGATAGAACAACCACATCTCCTATGCAAGGAAAAAAAAAAAGACAGTATAGTTGCCACAATTCTTCAGCTTTCTCAACCTGTGTTTGCTTTTTGCTTATCTTCCAGGTTTGAGTTGTGCTTGCTTTGCTTTCGATTAAAAGAAAAACTAATCAGCATCTTGATTCTGCCCTTGTTTAAAATGAAATAAGATATTCTCCACAGATTTCAAAGATATTACAAGTCAGTATAAAACAAATATACATGAGCAGAATCAGACACCTCCTCTATTTACACTTTAAGAAAATAACATAAATATATCCCAATATCAAACAAAGCCTTTTATTGTGATAATTCGTGACAAAAAGAACATTTGAAAATGCAGGTATGCTGCTAACACTTGCGCAAATTATTTTAAGGAATTACAAAATTTTATATCAGAAACATTATTATTACTGGATGCATTCTGTAATTCCATGTTTTCTGAATTCTTAGGAAAGTCCAGCAATTTACTCCCATGGAAGGTGTCCCTGCCTGTGTTACGGAGGTTAGAACTGGAGGATCTTCAAGCTCTCTTCCAACCCAAACCATTCTATGACACCAATCTTTATATGGTTTATCGCTTTCTCTCAGCCATCATCTTTGCAGAGTCCCTATTCAAGGGTACTGAAGTAGCATGTATGTGTCTGAAATGGGTATAAAGGAAACCAAGCCAAAAATTTTCTGAGACTTGTCTTATGGGATTGCAGTAAATATCAGGTACTTAAAGAGATGTTATATGATTTCATGTATCAGAAGGTTGCTTGTGTGATGATGTCAATGTTCATTGTATTGCAAATCTGGTATAAATAACACACACAAAAAAAGTGAAGGGTGTTTTTTTAATAACAGAAAATTAGTATACTTAGACTTCCTAAACACTGTCAGCCTATGATGCATCTAATAATTCCAAAATCAGATAACTGTTTTATCTTCACATTAAAAATATTAAAATAGAATATAAACATATAAAAAATTGGCAACAAAGTCTGTGTAATACAAAGGATGCTTAAACACTGTGTTTTTGGATTAAAGGCTCACTTTTAAAATCTTTTATGTTCCTTTGCAACACTTGATATTTCCTGAAGAGAAAATGGAATAAGAAACAGTATTTCAGAATGTACAGCAGGTTCTCGTCTTAGTTTCATTTAGAGACACAACGTCTAAGTCATGTAATACACAGGATTTCTGTAAAAGAAACAAAAGCAAACACTTCATTAAGATAACTAGAACACAATGGTTGAAAAGTTTGCTTTTCACATAATTTAATGTAAAATATTTCGTGAAGTCACTGGGTGTATTTTTCCTTTGAATATTTAATTACATTATTGACGTTTTCTAATAAATTCAATGGAAACTGATGCCCATGCAAGTCCCAGTTTGGCATCTTTAAATTCCTTAGCTGTCTCAAACATCTCTCTGAAATCTGAAGGTGACAGAAAGTGTTTTTTGAGGAGTCACTACAAACCGTATGTGCCAATCCTGTAAACCTTTACTCACATGAACTGTTCTATAAGTACAGGTTCTTCTGTTGACTACACCAATTTTAGCTAATTTTCAGTTAAGTACGCTTATCTTTGAGGTATTGAGCATGGGTTGAAAAAGTCCAGTTGAAAGGAACAGGAAAATACAGAATATCTGTACCCGCTAAAAAAAAAAGGCACAGGCTATTAACTGTTATAAAGGATGTTAACTTGTTTTGTGAAATTCACCAAAATTCTGTTTTCTTGTCTCTGTTTAATAACCAGGAATACCTCCAAATAGAAACAGTTCAGTCTTTATCACAATAAACTATCAAAATAGCATTCTACCCTTGTAAAACATTTATGTACTGATTGCAAAAGAAGATTATAGAAAAATGAAAATCATCAAAACCAGGACTATTCCTTTCAGCAATGAACTCAACCAGATAATTAGTGTTGACCAGAAAAGCAATCAAACCCAGTTGTGCAATGCAGTACATGTTGCAATCTTGTTCTCTGAAACTATGAACACTGAACCCTGAACTAGGGCACAAAGACACAGAGAATATTGTCACATGCCCAGGAAAATAAAAGCCCCAACTTTACTATCCGCCACTCTCTTGCCTGTGTCCTGGCAGGTTTACCAACTAAGTGCAGAGAAATAAATGCAACCATTGGATTCATCACATTCCTCTCTCAACCCAAACCCAACAGCCATAAACAACCATTTCTGACAATAAAGAGAAGCTTCCAGAGACAACAGCTATCTAAGCTGGAATGAATGAAATCCAAAGCACAAGGAAAAATAAAGGAAGAAGGGGAAAAAAGGCATCAGGTAATACAATGCTAATCATGATTCAGAATTGAAAACTTACACATGCAAAGTGACAGGGTAGTTGAACACTGACTACATCCAGAAAGATTCACCTAAAATTACTCGGCTGCATCAGAACAAGGGCAAAATACAAAATTTCCTCCATGCTACAAATAGGCTTTATGTCTCTGGCTGAGAATCTTCACCACTACCTAAAATTCTGGAGAAGATGCATGGAATTTGTTTCCTTTTTCCTTCTGTATCCATAGTTCCAGCTCTTCCAGAACGCTGGCTGCCCTATGCCAGGGCCGTCCCCACAAAGAGAGTGGCTGAGCTCATTCTTCCCTGGGGCTGCAGGGACCCAGGGAGGCTTCCACAGTGCATAGTGCTAGTGGGAGAAGATGAAACATCTGGGAAGGGATCAAAAGTGATGGATAGAGGAAGGAGGAGAGGGCAGGAAATGTACTGTAATGTCTAAACCTCAGGATGGATGCTGAAGCTGTCATCAGTAAAATCATTAGCAAGTACTGTCTGACTGTAGAGTACCTGAAGTCTGTGACTTACTGATTTTAGAAATTACTTGTCATAATGAATTCTTGTCATAATGAATTCTCCACATAATGAAGAAATACAGCATGTGCCGTTTTACTTGGTTTTTTGGTTGTTTTTTTCTTTAATTTTTTGAGTGCTAAGGACCAGGAGACATAACATTTTTATTACCCTTGAGAATTCCGACAAATACCAACATGCAGCTTCATAGCTTCTGATTAGTTTTGATTTTTCACACAGTTGTGGGAGGTACAGGCCTTAGCTATCATGATTTCTGCTAGGCAGAGATGGTATTTGGTAGTCTGCAACCATAGAGAGTAAATTTTAAGTATGAAGACCTTTTTGAAAGAGGGAGCAAGGCAGAATCAAGAGTACACAAACATTATCTTGTCATCTCAATGGACAAGATACCACTCTGGTTTAGAGATAAGATTCTAAGGGGAAAATAAAAGCTTTGGAAGATAATGGTACAATAAGAAATTTCATTTCACTCAATTGAGACCAAGAAATAACACTGAGCATTGATTGTTGTGAACATCAACTAAATAGGGTTTTGTTTCACCCCTGCTTTTTCTTGAGAAGAAAACTATCAATCAGTTTAAGTAATAAAAGAGTTCTAGAAGAATCCCTGCTCAAACAGTTTCAGAATTCAAGTTTCACTTACTCAGAGAAAACAGGTAATTTGAAGATGTTGCAGATTATACTTCAAACTTCATGCTTTCAGTCAGACAGGATAAAGTTACATTTCCTGAAATGCTTAGGATGCTTATTTGCACCCTTAGCATTTTACTACTTAATAGTACTTTTGGGTGGTGGAGTAAGCTTTTGAGTAAGCTTTTGAGTAAGCTGTTTGTGTATCCTTAGCAAGGATCCTCAGTACTGTTAATTGATTAAGAATGGTGAAACCTATTTGATAATGCAACAATTCTTATAATTTCTAAGTTCATTATTTGATAGTTCATCAACAAATTCACCAGGACAGAGACAAGAATCACCACTCAACAAATAAAGAACAGCTTAATTAAAAGATTAATTAAAACTTGAGGACCCTAATCACTTCAGTTTGTAAGACTGTTCCATAGAGGGTCTTGTGAAGCAAATAAGGATCTGGGATCCATGTAAGCAAATGTGCTACACACACATTTAAAAAGTGCACATTCATAACCTAAAGAGATAGGACAAGCCCTGCATAAAACACTGAAGCAATGATCAGATTTGGGCAAACCGACATAGCACTCAGCCTCAGCCAAGCCTTGGAAGAGGTGGGGCACCCCCTTTCCTGAAATTACAGCAGGGAGGTATGCAAATCTCTCCCACCTGTGAGAACAAGGAGGGCAGCATTCCTCCTCCAGGGCTCCATGAACACTAACACTTCCAGCTCACATTTCAGCTCAGCTTGTTGTAACTCACTGCCACACAAGTCAGCCAATGAACAGCAAAAAACTGTGAAAAGGTGAGAAGAACCAAAGTGGTACCAAGAAGCTGGAGTTTCCACTTGGGTATCTTGGGCAAAGTGGGGTTTTGAAAATACCACCACAGACACAGATGTCACTGTGCCCTGCAGTGATTTCAGCAAGATGTTGAAACTTCCTGCAATCAAATACTAGTTTTTCCTGTTAAATAGCACAGCAGACATGTCTCACCTAGCTGGCAGGCATCTCTTCAAGCCAGTTTTAAACTTCCTGCTTAAAACTCCCCTTCTGGCTGTCTCTCCCTCCTACTTCTAAGAGTTTGTATCACTGGCATGCAGTAGATACCTAGACATAGGAATTGTGATGAGATGGCTGAGTTACTGATTTTATGGTATATGAAGGAAAATGTAATGGAAAAAAAAACCCCCAACAATCTCTTTAAAAGGTTTTTAATGGAGTAAATATATAAATCTTCATAAAGCTCAGCTGTCCATTCCTTGCTGAAAATCGACTCAGATTAATGGTGGACCCACCTTCACTAGCACCAGTTTTTTTGATATTTTGATACTGGTTTAGTTATTTTGAAGGTGGGGCTCACTGTGGGTTTGAAAGATTAGCAGGATTTTGCTTTATCTATATCATGTCCCCAGTCAAAGTCAGACCTGGAGTGCTTGCTGAAAAATTAGAGGCCTTGGAGAAACAAACAGAAGAGACTGTAACCGAGGCTAGTATTATTTATAACTTCTTCAAATTCTGAGGATTTTAATTCTAATTAAAAAATGATCCTACTTAATTACTGAAATCATTTTGTTTATATTTAACAGTGATAATTGACAAAGACTTGCAGAGAGCTTCATGCAACCAAGTGCATGTGACTTCAGTGCCTGAACTGCCATTAGAGAGACCTCATTTATTAATAGCACTGACATTTTCTATATATTTCCCCTATATTCTGTAATTCAAATTACCTGTTCAAAATGAAAGAGAATACTCTCACAATCACAATGGGCTGGACATGGCACAAGCAGTATTAAGCAAGGGCTAGGGGTATATTAGCAGGGAAGGCAATCACTGTGGGAACAGGGAAAGGAGCAGCAGAGGAGAATGTGAGGTCTGGCACAGCAAGATCTAACTGCTGCTGACTGCATTTGCCAAGGAATGTTGATGAAGGTCTTGTTCCCAAAGCCTGCTATTCCGCCATGTCTAAAACATTTAACCCACTGGCAAAGCATGGGGCTCTATCTCCCTCTCCTGTTACTATCACGTCATCTGGAACAATGCTGTACTGCAATTAGTTATTTCATAAGTTTCAGAAGGCAGCTGTGGATATCCTGTGAGGTTCCTCAACTCCACAGATCATCTAGGTGAGGTTTAATATAGTTGCATCATAAAAACTCTATTTATGAGAGCTATATATACAAAGTCAATATCCTGCAGAAGCAGCAAATACCAGAAGTAAGTCAAGTCTGTAACTTTCTTTTGGTCTTCTGGAGTTTAATTAATTTAATTTGAATCATATGAAACCATATAGGCTGAGATATGGAGGCCTCCATAATGAACAGCAGGAGAAAGGCACCTCCAAAACACAATTTTATCCTAAAGACTCATCTCTTTCCATTCAATAGAGATGATTCCAGACAACCAGACCAGTCATGCAAATTTTAACTGGCTAGGACTGCATACTAAGATGAATCTCATCCCCTATACACAGACACTGTGATTAAGTTTTGATTTACATGACCTAATTATATGCTACTGTTTCCAGAAGAATATCTGGCTAAATCAATGTCCAGAACAGTATTTTTAAAAAAAAATTTAAAAGACAGTGAAGTTAAATTATGCCTTACATTGCACCAGCACTAAGTGAGTTGGTACCATTTATCATCTTTGCTTTAATCTCTGTGCCTTGGTTCCCACATGCAATACTGAATATACCACCTAATGTTACTAAGAAAGTTAAGGAGATAAAAATCTAAAGTGGATCTAAAGTACAGCAGTACAAGCATTATGAAAAACCTCTTGAAGAAATTAATATTCTGTGGTCAGTACAAGATAAATAAAGGGCAAATAAAGCCTGGGGCTCCATGCATGACTAAGGATAATAAAGAAACACTGAGTATGCACTGCTGGAGACACAGGGATCTTTTAGACAAACTAACAATTCCATGAACCTCAGCAATAATGAAATCCGATTTCCTATGGATTTGGGTCTTGAAGTGAATTAAATTTGATATCTGTGATGCAAGCTCCAGCTGGAGTAGCTGGTTGAAGCATTTTTTCAGTCTGTATAGTGGTCTCTAATATTCTGTGAACTAATGCTGGAGACTTTCCTTCTGCAGAGTACTCTGCCTCTCACCTTATTTTCAAGGAACTACTCAGGAACTTAATTATCTTTTAGTTTGATCTGTCAAATTTGTTTAAAATCAGCTAACAAGTTCCAAAGGTACTTTAAGAGCAAAGGAACAGAAAACAGTGTAAACTCAACAATCTTGTTGCCATAGGAAAGAAATGTAAAGAAATGAAGGAAGGGCAAAATTGAGGCCTGCGACTTCTGAATGTTCATCTCAAATGACATCCAGCTGTTAAACATTAAATGTTACTCTCAATAGCACAGGGCAAGGTCTTAAATGGATTTTCACTGTTCTCTACTCAGCAGATATATGTTTATTTAATATGATTAAAATAATCTTAGTAGTCAATCACTCTGGGGAAGTAGGCAGATTATAAGTTTTGGTTAGTTTTACTGCCATTTTAAGAAAAAGGTGATAACTTCATTCTTCTTTTCCTTTTTTTAGTGTTCTTTCCTGATCCTAGTTTAGAAAAATACCAACAACCACACCCAAAAGGACATATACAACAGCTTATAATATTTTTAAAAAAATCTTCTTGAGAACACTACTGCTTGTCAGGCATGAAACCAAAGAACACAAAAGAACAAATGCTAACTGCATTCTGGGTGGTATTTTTTTGCTTTTGGTTGTTTTTAGAGGACTGACTCAAGTACGAATAGTTCACTGGCAACCAGAGGCATTGTCAAAGAACAGCTGTCATCTATTAATGAACAGGTTTAGGCATATCTGAGATTCATGAGAATTGTGAATAAATAAAATACTGTTATTTGTCAATATGTCTAAGCAAACTCCTGGAATAATCTGTCATTAACATTTATTTCCACTGCAGCCTTTCAAATACAATCAAATCAGTTATTATTGCCCTTCTCCAAAACCTCATCACTCAGGGGAACTTAAAACTCAAATACTGCATTCAGTTATTATCAACTGATAGGTTTGAATATTGCGAGTTCTCAGAATTATGGCATGACTCCTTAGCTGTTACCAACTTAAGCTGTCAAAAAACATCTGATGGTTTTAATGAGACTGCCCATGTAAATTAGAGCTGCAGGACTGAGACCCAGCATAGAATGACTGAGATGGAAAGCATCTGAAAGGTCAAGCAGCACTTTAGTTACCCAGATCACTGGGATACAGAAGTCTTCTCCATCCTTTAGGCCCACTACAAGAAAAACTGCAAAAGAAGAGATGGGAAAAGGCAGCACAAAGTGACAATACACTGAAACACTGGCCCTTTTTTGTTCTGTGTTATTCAAATGTCTGGAACTTTTTAATTATGGGGTTTTTTTTCCCCAATCCTCCACCAAACCACAACTTGTTCTAAATTTCAAAAGAATCAAGAAGGTTAATACTTCTGTATGAGCTCTATAACTCTGGACATCAATCTTCCCCATCTATAGAGTATTTTGTGTAGATTAAGTTACTAAGGACATGTCCACAGTAGATGGCAAGCAAGAGTGTACATAAAAAGTCCTAGATTTCCTCAGATTAATACAGTCTACTGCCTGCCAGCCTGCCTTGTCTATTTATCTTACCTCTGAATAAGCTTCACGCATTTCCCAAAAGCCTGGCCGTAATAGCCTGGTCTAGGGAGTTCCTTTCTTCTGTGGGACTGGGAAAGCAATGACGTGCTTCCACTGAAGCATCTCATCAGTCTGGGACAGTTGGTCCATTGCAGAGGGCAGGTAGGCCTGATATCCCCAGACATAGGTGCCTTGGGCCAAAACACTGTGCAAAGCTGTATCTCCTCTTTACAATCAGCAAATACATATTTCATCACTACCAAATGGATGTATGACTGAAATTATCTCAGACTGGCATCTATCATGTCATTTTTCACAGCTACTAGTCACACTTGCTACTGCATTTTCTGTTTCCAAAATTTCATCAGTTAGAGGAAGTTAAAATTCAAGTACTACGTTCAGATTTCACAGTTTTGTGAACAGGCAAATTATTTTGTCGAACCTGAAAACCATGATGAAACTGTATGGTAGATTATTTTTTTCACTGCAAATTCTTTCTTGTCAGGCCAGTGGCAAAATCAATTGGGCTACAGGGGTTCTTGTCTAAATCAACAAATGCATTTTACTAAAAATTACAAATTATACACCAAAGTAATGGTACATGATGCCTTATCAGGATTCTAAGTATTTTTAGCTAAGGTGAAATGTTACTACAGACAAATATGGCAAATTCTCAAGGGCACATTTTCCAAACAGACATACATGCAGAGCATAAAACTGTTCAAAGCAGTTCTTAATAAAACTAAGCAGCAGTATAACATGTTCAACATGGTCTGAATTTTTTGCCATGTCCACACTACAAAACCCATGGATTTTCATAAAGGTGAGTAGGTATACTGAAGTTTCACTTGCAGTAAAGTAAGCGTAGGCAATCTTAATGTGAAAAATACCCAAACATAAATTCTGCATGTGCAGAGAATTCTTAGATATCATTCAAATACACTCTGCAGAAATGCTCACTTTGCACGTATTTGTCTTTGCAGCAGTTATGATAGCTATTGTTTTGGAGTTTTCATGTTTCATACCAACAATATATTCTCTATTTACAGTAGACAATATCTTTTTCATTTACAACAAAGTCAGAGTTATCCTACTTGAGACTTTTTCCCAACAAGTTCAGTAACTCAAGGGTCTGCCATTATCCTCCTGTTCTAAACAACATTTGACTGTTCAGTTGCTGAGCTTCATTTTCATGTTGAAGTAACCAAAAGATTTTTTGCCTTTTTTTTTTCCTCCCCCAAAATAACCAACTACAGCTTGTGCTACCATGTAGTATGACAGGATCCTGATTTAGAAGCAGTCCAACCCTGAGCCATTATTCTGACCATCCCCTATGGCTACTTAATCAAAACACTGTTAGTTGTGTCAGTAATTTTGCTCGTTTATCTTTATTATGATTTCAAGAGCATTTGGAGTGGAAGGTTAGTTTTGTATAACTAATATTGGTGATGAATGGCAGTGATAATGCATTGGATGAAGAACATCTATTAATGTTTAAAATAATATTCTACTGTCTAAAAATAAATTGCAATGCAAAACATTTTCAGAGCTAATGAACAGTAATTCAGTTCTACAAAAGAATTGCAACTTTGAGGAGTAAGGACCTTTAAGGCAACACACTCAAGTTAGAGATGTTGACTCTGACAGCTACAATACTGATTGTACCCCTAATTAACTCAAATCTTTAGGCCCTGATAACTTCAAAAGCACTCGTGTAAATCAGCCAAACAAACAGCTATGAATCTTGGATAGAACATTTGATTGCTGAACATAAAAGCTCCAATGATTCCATCATCATGCAGCATCTTCACTGTGTGCACACTTGGCAGAAACCTAGAGGAAAAAGGAATCTTCCCAGAAAGTGGAACTACTCTGGAGCTGTTAACCACTCCCTTAAAGAAAAGCATGGGAAATAAAGCCACAAATGCAGTCTTCCTGAATTTTCACTTTATCTCTGAACTGTATTGTACCTGCTTGCCTCTTCTGTTTTTCCCTTCTGCCTCATGTTCCTCCTCTGTATGCCTGCAGCTACAGGATCCCCCAAAATACTAACTCGGTAATGCAAAAACAGCAATGGCTGTGCTTTGCTAAAACTATTCTGTAGTTACAACCTTGTTTACCCAATCTGTCAAGAAAAATCTCCCATTTTCTTTCTACTTACAAAAGAAGCCTACCTTTTCCAGGATTTCCTTAGTCAAGACTGAGAATGCGTGCTCAATGTTCACATTTTCTTTAGCACTGGTCTCAAAAAATGGCATTCCATATTCCCAAGCAAGCTGAAAAACAAATTAGGAAATAGGATGAACATTCTTCAGGAAAAAAAACCAGTTCTTAATACTAGTAGCAAGAGATATGGAGGTATTTTGACTACTTCTAACATGCTATAAAAACACTAATTAAGTACATGACTGCTCAGTAAAATACTCTATATTCATCCTCAGTTAATAAATTTCAGGTAACTCTTAAAGCATTCTTAAATTTTTGTGTTTTCAAAACAGCTATTTAAAGCAATCTTTACTTCCAAATAACAAGAATAAACTCCAGTAGGGCTCTTCTCAGTGTTTTGATTTATTTGGAAAATGAACTGTCTCCTAAGCTATTATTTAGAGGAAACAAATGGAGTGCCTGCAGATAAAAATATGAAAAAAAACTGTTGAAAAACAGTGGCATGATGAAATATAAAAAAGAGATGTTACTTTATGCTAGACAGAGAGAAGCGCAGAGATAACAGGCATGCAAAAATATATTATAGTAAAAGGCAAAGACAGAAAATACTTAGAAAGGCAGCATTGGATTGTTTTATTTAATCTACTCCTATTGTCTCATTTCCAGTGTATTTCTGTTACAGATAGCTTTGAGTGATGTTGACATGAAGAAAAAACCCAACACAATATATAAACAGTAATCAGACTTCAAAATTTTAGTCAAAATATAAGATTATACTAAAGGTAAAAAAAAAAAAAAAGTAAACAAATTGGTTTCCTTTCCAAAACACTACAAGAAAATGTATTTCTGAAAATAAAGATGAGATCTAATTGATTCTTTACACAGAGACCACTTCATAAGGGATTCTGAAACTCACTGGACTGCTGTGAATTGTTTTCAGCACTGCAGCAACTTGTTACAGAAAGTTAAGATCATTCAACTACTGCCAGTACAAAACAATGATGCATAATGGTTCACAAAGAAAAATATAAGCAATAAAAAAAATGGGCTAATCAAGTAGTGAAAACTGGTTTGCTGATTATAAAGTACACAGAACCTACTATTAAATAGCCCTTTCCCTCCTCGTATGATGTAACAGGTTCCTATGTACAAACTCCGATGAACACAAACCAACCCTTTTAATCATGGAATCACAGAAATCATTTTGAAAGAGAACCCCACCTGAAATGAGGTTACTGCCTACATGATATTGGGTCAGCCATGGCTTTGCCTACGGAAGTCTTGAAATCCACCAGTGATGGAGATTCTGTAGCCTTTATGGGACCTTCTCCATGGCTACATCACCCTTCTAGCAAAACTGGTTCTCCTCAACTTCAACCTGAACCTCCCAAGCCAGGACTGGTGGCTGCTACCCTTGTTTATTGTCTGCCTCTACTGTCATTCCTTTGGTGACACTTCAGTTGCTGTAGACTAGTAACTGCTCCTTAACCTGCTCTTCACCCAGCTTCCTATCCTCATGGAATACCAGTACTAGACCCCAACCACCTTTGTACCCGTCTGCTGGACCAGCTGCAGCTTCTCAACACCCTTCTTGAAATGGGAGGGCCAAAGCTGGACAGAATATTCCACATGGCCTTGCCAGTGCTAAGTAAGGCGGATAATAACCTCCCCAGATCTACCATCCATTATCCTTCTAACAAAGCCCAGCACCTTTTAAGCTATGAGGGAACACTGCTGACTTATATCCCAGCTGTAGTTCATTGTAACTCATCAGTCTTTCCTGGCAGGGCAGTGACTCATGCCTTGGATTATTCCATCACAGGTGAAAATCTTTGAACTTCATGAACTTCACAATGTTTCTGCTGCCCCAGTTCCCAAGTTTATCAAGGTCCCACAGAACTGGTGTTCTCCCATGTGGTGTGGCAGTCACACCCCTTAATCTCACACCCCATGCAAATCTTCTACCATCAGCCAGATCACCAATGAAGATGTTGAACAATATGACTGAGGCAAGGCTGACTGCCTATAGTTTCCTGGACCTTCTTCCTTCCTTGCCTTTTTTAAAAGATACACATCATGCTGGCACCTTTCTAGTCAAAAGGGATCTCTCCCAACCACCATGGTTTTTCAGAGTTGACTGACAGTGACTCAAATCACAATGATCAGCTCTTCCAGCATAATTGGGCAAACTTCATTACGTCTATGGGTGCATTCAACTTTCCTAAGCAACTTCTAATCCAGAGCTTTCCCACTGCTGGCTGATCTGCTCCTTCCCAAACCATGCCAGTACCTGCAGAAGCCTGGGAGAAAGCTCTATTTGTGAAGACCAAAGAAAAGAAAAATCAAATCAAACCAAATCAAATCAAATCAAACACAAAACTTTGAGTACCTGAGCCTTCTCTGTATCATGTTACTGCACTGCCTACTACATCTATCAATGCATCCCCATTTTATATACATATGCACAATACTGGTCAAAGAAAATGAATATATGTATTTTTTCACTTTACCCTGCACATTGCTAAATTCTGTGGCAAGCAAGTTCTCCAGAAATGTAGCTCAGTGGAAAAACTCCCACTGATCCAACTGGTAAAGCAGTTGAAAGTATGGACACGCATTTGGCTACTACCTTTCCTAAAGACATAGAAAGGTGTACTCAGAGAACTATTATGTTTTCCTTCGGGAGCATCTTGAATAGATCCATAAAAAGATACCTAAATACTTTCAAAACGTATGGGAATTATGCTACTGGGAAATGGTATTTTATAATATCCTTGATAACAGTTTGGAGAACTTGTGTGAAATAAGCTCATATCTTACCAACAATAATAGAATAAGTAATGCTGATACTACTTCCTAGCAAAGTGCTGGTATTATTTCTTAGTGCTGAATCAGAGAGATATATCTGAAATATTCCTAAACTGTGCGAAGTTATATTACATGTGAAAAATCAGCTTTGAAACTATAAATCACCTTCAGCTATGAAGACAGCAAAAGCAAAAAAAGGAAGAAAATTTTACTTGGCTTTTTCTGTTAGAAAGATTTGATAGGAGAAAAACAGTCACATTCCACCAAATCATATAACCTTCAACATTTTTATCTTTCAATGGAAAAGATAATGATATTGGGGGGTGAACAGAGGAGTCCAAGAAGGTTATGTTAAAACTCTTGTCAAAGTCAATAAGAAGCAATTAATACAAGAAAATTATACGTCATAGTGTGAAAATTAAATATCTCAATTTCTGAGTGATCAAAATGAAATATATTTGTACCAAATTATTACATGATTTTGTACAAAAAGAAACAACAAAGAAGTTTCTCAGCATTAAATTGAAATGAAATTATATATGACAGCCACTCAGTTATAACAGATTCTTACAGAAATGCCAATATAGATTATGAGATTTCCAGGGAATCTAGAGTTCTTCTGTGCAAGAGACTGAACAGAACAACACTTAAAGTTCATACTATCAGGGTAATATGAAATAAGTAACTAAGAATCATTATTTGTCAAAGTTAGAATCAAACTGTTTCCCCCTCTTAATAAGGGTATTGTCTTCTTTAGAGTGAGAGGACAATTACTGTGTCTCTCTCTGCTAATGGAATCTCAGTCAAACCCTTCAGCACTTGTAAATCACATTAAAAAAATAAACAGTATAACAGAAGAGCTGCCTAGCCTTAAAACACAGGGGAAATCTAGAAAGCAGACTCACTGGGGAGGAGGTAATGATTTGTTCCTGAAAAAAAATACTACATTAAGAGGAATTTTGGTTGCATGGTTAAGAACCCAGAAGTCAGAAAATGTCATGGTTAATACCCTAAGCAAAACCCTACTACTGCCCTCTTGTGCACATACATCCAGTGACTCCCTAGGTTTCTGACAGTGCATCCTTTGTGTCAGAATACGTGTATTTTTCAGCAACCTTATTTCTTGTACATAGATATGGTGGTACATAAGCACTGAAATTATCTTGTATGTGAACTATGAACTCTCAGGAGTGTAATGTTGTCCAGAAGGTGATATTATTTTTTTTAAATTCCTTAATCTGGGATTATATAATTGGCAAGAAGATATCAGTGTGTTTTTCTTTAAACATGAGACATCCTGCCTGACTCACCATGCCTGAAAGCATAACAGGAGGGCTAATTCCAAGTTCCAGAAAACAGATGCATACAGTTTGCAGCAGCAAAATTTACTAGTATATAGGACACGCTCTCCTGCAATATTTAGCTATTATCCCAATTTCTTCTGTCATAGCATGGCTTCTGAATTTCATCACTGGCTCTCAGTGAGAGACATTTGCCATTCCCTTTAGAATAGCACTCCCCACTTAGTAAGTTCCTTCCCTACCCATGGTCAGCAGCTATAAACTCTACTGTAGTTTCAGCTGTGTGTCACATACACAGTTTTGGGGAGCTGGATGTTCAGTATCTGTCCAGTCTTATTTAAGGCTATTCACAGACCATGCAGATCACTTCGCACTGGCTGCCAGAATAGTTCTTTATAGTCAGATTGTAACAAAAATATCACTGATATCAGTGGTATCATAAAAATTATGCAGAATGTATTACATTTTAATATTTCACCATACAACAGTACTCTGAAAATGCAGACTCTATATAGGATTTCTACTGTAGTACCTAAAACTTTTAAAGTACATTTTAACCTTAAAAAGAAAGATCAGTATTCTAAAGAGATCAGCTAGGAATTACTTAATATGTTTCTAACACTCCAGAACTCTGCAACTGTTCTTCTTAAAGCAAGTCCTAATAGAACTTTTGGAATTCAGCAGCTTTTTACCATTTTCAGTTTAACAGCTCACAGTCACATACTAAGAAACTCAGGAGGACCCAAAGAAAGTACCAAAGATACCTTTTCTCCTTTCTGCTTTGGAACTACCCGTTCTGACTCCTTATCACACTTGTTGCCCAACAGTATTACGTCCACTTCATCATCACCTGCTTTCTAAAAGAGAACCAGCATTAATAAGTGTCAAGAAAGAAAAAAGCAAACAACAGAAGACCTTCACCTTCAGCTCACACTGACCTTCAGCACTGTTTCCTTGAAAGTAAAGGCTAAATTCTGTCGTGACCTTCATATGTGCTAATATTTTCCACCAGTTACCAGGATTTGGAGGAAAACAGCAAGATTGCAAAGAGCAGAAAAAAGCTCCTTAGAAGTGCCACATGTAATTTCCAACCCCTTTTGTAAAATATAAAGTATATGGTGCGTGGGCACCATCTTCTGATGAATGCTCCATCTTGAGGCTTTAAAGTGACTGGAAATGCCCTGAATTCACAGACACTGCCCTCCTTAAAGTAACAGATTCATGGATTAGCATGAGACTCTGGTCTACATCCAGCACTCACAAGTAAAAGGGAAGGAATTTGCTGCACCTGAAAGAGCACCTCTCTGTGCTTCCCTTTTGCACACAGACAGTAAAATTACTTTCAAAGTGTTCAAACTCAACATAAAAGTCTGATTATTCCAAGACACTAGGAAGAAGGCAATAGATTTTTAATGAAGTAAAATTTAAAAACCTCATTGATTCCAAAAGGAAGAAAAATCTAACGTTTTGACCTTGTCTCCATCTTTGTTCCTCTAATCCACTCACATGCATGATGACTGTGAAATGCACTTGGTTTTTTACATCAGTGTTATTTTAAGATAAGTCATTGTAACTATACATGACTGGAATAATGACAAGGAGAGGGAATATTTCTGCAACAGCATGTGGAATTTGAAAACTGACATTCATTGTGAAAATCATAATGTTTAAAACCACTTTTGGTCCTTAAATGTTGGAAAGTGAGGGTCTCAATCTACAAACAATTAAAGCTAATGTGGCCTGATGCCATGGCTTCTATTCTGGAGATACATTCTCACACAGCTTCCCTGACGACTCAAAGAGCTTGGTCTCAGACTGCAGATCTCTCTACAGGGACTTTGATGAAAGTTCTGATCTCTGTCAAATCCTTAACTTTTGTAACTTTGCCGAAAAACAGAATCCATCACAAGCATACAGAGAAAAACCTCTATTCATTAAAGGATGAGAGAACACTATTTTTAGTCTATTTCTACTTTTACAACAATTTGAAGACTTCATCACTAGGCACAATTAATATTAAGGAATACTATTTCTTTCTTTTAAATCCATTCTCCTCTTAGAGTCAGCTAGACTTATTTCATACACATAGCTTATGTTCAAGATAATGTAGTATTAAAATGAAGAAAATGTCGCAAGAGTACGAAGTACAGGCCTAAAATAATGAATTAATCTAACCTGGATAAATAGACCAAAATTATGGCTGTTTAAGAATGCACTGAAGCTTCTCCTACATAAAATCACATACATCAGTCCCAAAATAGAGTAAATACACAATTATATAATCAACTTTTAATCTGGAAGAAGACTGAAGGTTGACGATGGTTTTACAAGTGACATTTGACTTCACTCTGAAGTTAAAAGTTAGAGGGAAATACTTGCATACGGCATGTACAAACCCACTGAATTAATTCTGTAACTTAATTTCTGTATAAACAGCACAAATTTTTGCAGTAGGAATGGCCTTTCTAAACAGCTTCAAACAATATCAAAATTTAAACGAGTTTTGAGGTACAAGGCCTTTCAGCAAGTATTTATTAGTACTACCAATCACAAAGTATTTACTTCTGCAAATAACTACTATTTCTACATCAATATAACGTATTAATGCTTTTTCACTTTGGATCCTTCAGCAAAGCAAAGTTCTCCTTTTTTAAAGACGGTATCTTGCACTTTCTTGTATTTAGAAAACTGAAGATTGTAAGTCAAAATGATGCTCACTTTAAATTCTGAAAACTGATTATGTATGAAGTCTTAAAAAATTAAGTCAAAACGACTAGGCAGAAGTTTGACCATGTGCTCAGCTGGCATAAAAACTGCATGGGTACATTGATTTGAACTGGCCAAAAATATGGCTTTTCAGTGCTTCCAAAAGCTCACTGTATATTTTCACACTCTGATATTTATAGCTCAGGAATAAGCTTTCCAAATGCAAAATCTATAGCTAAAAGGATGATGGTTATTTTACAGTTGTTAAAATCCTATTATGCAAGTCAGCACTGAGTAAGCTCAAAGACTCAGGAAGCATTTCCCTCCCATATTATGGAGAAGTACTTTTAAAAATGGCATCAGTTTCACCAAGGCAAAAGATTTTTTTTTTCCCCAGATAAAGTTTTGCTCTGGTATTTCAAAAATGCAAATTTTTGGTTCATTATCTCAGTGTTTCTTTGGGTTTTAACATTTCAAAGTCCACACTTTACCAAAGATTAAAATAAATATAATTTGAACCTGGAGAATACCTACACTATTTTGTTTTGAAAAGGAAAACATCATCACTGTATTTCTCTGAAAAAATTGGTGCCAAGAGATTTACTGAGACTGACCAAGTTTTCTCAAGTGTTTGGCACAGCTTGGAGCCCAGGTTTTGGCAGAAGGGTTTTTCCTCTACTGGGTTCCCAGGCAGCTGGATCTGGCAGCAGCAGGAGTCAAGCTGCTCTGAGCAGTGGCCACGGGAGGGAGCAGCAGCAGAAAATCAAACTCAGCGGTGCCACATCCTCGACTTGGAACACTGGACACTCACATCACTGTACCACAGTCTCTATAGCAAACTGCTAATAGGGGCCAGCCACCCGTGCCCTTCACCCCACTGCTTAATGCCCACGCAGCCAGGGCAATACACAACCTGACTATGAAGCTATTAACAGAAATCAAAAATGCAAAAGTGAAAATATCCTGCTCATCCCTTTCATGTGCAATTTGCTTGGGGATTTGGGTGGGGTTTTTTTCAAATGTTAGGGGTTTTTTTTCCTACAGTTTTTATTTTCCAGAAGTGCTGTTAATTTATGTGAGTATGAAAAGTAGTAGACACCTTTTCTATAAGAGAACTACATCATATCTGTACTTATATGTTATTGGAAGAAACTATCCCTTCTCTTCTTAAATAGTCAGCACAGACCTATCACAAATTACCTCAGTCTCCCCTGCAGCAAACTGATCATGATGATTATGAGCTCACCCAGACTCCATGTATAAAGCTATCTATCCAGGGATACGTCTTCCAGAACTCCATCTTGTCCCTTCACACTTCCAGGGTGTGATTTTGATACTCACTAATTACAGTTTGAAAAGGCAACAGAAGTTTGTTTGCAGGTCCAAACAGTGAAACTGAGAACCTACACCTGATAAATACACTGTGGGAATACTTAAATAGCCTGCATTTGAGGAAGAAATGAAGCATTAATATAGTTTTTCATATCTGAAGAAAATGTACATGGTAAAACATCAAGATGATGGCAGAGCTGGAGAAGGCCATAAAACTGGGAAGCTGCTACTTCCTGCTCACTAGACAATGACACTAGAAACCTATCCTTTGTAATACTTTTTTACAATTTTACAAATTGAAGAACAATTTGTTAGGAACAGATTGTCCTCAGAGTCTCTTTGAAAGCATCATACAGGCAGTGTTCATATTAGGATTGCCAAACATGTCTCTTTCCACATATTTTTTGAAGTTACAAATGCCTGGTTTCCAGGACTTCAGTGGAAATAAATGAATAATAAATTTGTCTATTAGCAAATTTAGAATGCAGTAGATATAAACCAATTTATCCCAAAACCAACCTAGGACTACAGATAAACCAATTTAGTAAAATGACAAGAACAAGAATTTTAAATTCTAATCAGAGTTATAATGACAAACCTATCTATGAACTGGGACAATTCAATCTTTTGACATCAAGCTTTCCTATCTGAGGAAGAAAAACTCAGAAATGTTTGAAGTCAAACTAATTTACATTTGTAAAGGAGCTTGCTGTGCTGCTTTTATTTAAGTATGGTGTAGAAACACTGAAAGGCAGTCCAGTCTCCCAAATGCACCAGAAGAACCAAAGCAAAAAAGGGCACTATGCAGAAATGGCAGCAACTCAACAGCCCATACATTTCATATCCTGGTTGAGGGGTCTCTTCTTCAGCTAGGACAAACAGAAGGTTAAGGTATTCCAAAAAAATACTAAACTACTGTCACTGAGACTTGCATAAGAAAAGAAAATTAACTTCTCCATGCGGAAAATTCTGTGATGCTAGACGATTTCCTGCACAGAGAATTGTTAGGTGCTGGTAATGCTACATCCATGGCCACACCAGGAGACTAGCACAATTAAAACCAGTCCAAAATATTTAGAAGTAAATTAAGACCTACCATCTATGTCAACAATTTCTGGAGACCCAGATGCTATGTGTGAATAATGGGGTGATTTAGGTTGGCAAGGACTTCTGGAAGTCAGCTGGTCTAACCCCCTGCTCAAAGATGGGCCAACTTCTAAATCAGGTCAGGTTGCTCAAGGCCCTGTTGAATTGAGTTTTAAGTGTCATCTTAAAGTGATCCTCTCTGGGCACCTATTTGAGCATTTGAACCACTCCACTGTGAGTACTTCAAATGACTTTTTGCCAATGTCAGCTGGAATTTTGTTCAAAACATCCTGGAAAAAACTGTTTTCTGCAAATGTATGTGGTTCACGGCTGCTTGTATTTATTTAATTTTCAAAGGCCGAACAGCATCAGCCTTTCAGAACAGGTGCATACAGTAGCTAAAAGCCATGTCAGCAGACAGGAGGAACACTTTAATAAATTGGACATAACCTGCAACCCTACAAATAAAGAATTGTTTCAGGTTCTAAAGTTACCTTCCTGCAATTATCATGCTCCTAATGAATGCATTACAAATCCAATATCCTTATATTGGACTTGCCAATAATGTCCAATAGATATTAATCTGTGAGTAAGTACATTTTTCTAGTAAGCTTTTAAAAAGTACAGTCATGTTACTTAGTTTCCTCTAGTTCTGAATTCAAATTTTACAGCAATACAGAAATGGAAGCATATTTATGTCTTGAACTTCCTTGGACAATAATTCATTTTTAATAGTAAAGCTGCTGTATTCCACACTTTAACTGAAACATAATGAGAACATTACTGGCAATGTGACTGTAATTGCACTGACTGGCCAGTTTTTATAAAATCAATGGGAGTTTTTAAGAATGCGAAATTGCTTGGATGGTTATTTTCAACTGTTGCAAAAATGGCTTACCACACTGAACAGATTTTTAAAAAATTTTCTGTTTAAAATCTTTATGTGCAAAGAACCAAAAAATGGGAGCATAATGTAATAACTGAATTGCCTCAAAAATTCCTGTTTGACTGGTTCAGGTGCAAGCTTTACATTACTTATTAATCTGAAATTTAGTGAAACCTGTATTCTCTCTGTTTCCCTTTTTAAAACTTATTTATTTTTTCTATGTTTGCATATTTTAAATGGTGCTGCAGCAACAGTCACTTTGATTATGGGCATTTGTGGGGAATTAAATACTGGTTTGCATTCACAGACCAAAGCAAATGCAAGGAATGTCACCGACCTCCAGGAAGTAATTAATTTTCATGAAATGCCCTGTGTTTTAACAGTTATTGCTTAAAAACATTTCTTTTGCAATGAATGGCCCCATATATTTTCACCAAGACACTTCAGAAATTGATATCCCACTAGGACTAAATTAAATTTTTTATTACTATCTAGCTCTATTACAACACTAATTGCTAGTTTTGAGATTGGTACAATCAATCATGCAATTTACATTCCTAGAAATTGTTTTAGATTGAGTATTTTTCCATTTTTTAAACCTTAAACTAACAAAGTTCCTTCAGGGGTTAAGATTAAACAGTCTAAGTATTAATAGCTTGAGTACATTTACACGAAAGCTTTTAAATGTCACAAACAGAGAGCAGGCTTGTGCAGGTGTCATTTCTTGATCAACTAAAGCAGATCTAAGCCTGCGTGGTGGCCATAGGAGCCAGTCCCATCCTTCTCTCCACCTCAGCCACACAGCCCTGATACCTTCTTGCTCTTTTTGGCTGTGCATTGTAGCCCACTGAATCAATCACCCTGTTGATCTAATTGAAGATGACAGGACAAAATGACCCCTTTGGAGCCAGTGTCAAGCCAGAGCAATATTTTATGTTGAAATATAGATAGATAGATAGACAGACAGATAGATAGATATAAGTGGATATATACAGATAATTTACATTTTCAGTTTCAGATACCAGTAAATCTGCTGTCATACTGTGTGCTGAGCTAAATCTTTGTTAACCATGAAACTGTACAACCAGTGGCATATCTAGCTGTGACTTTAGTTTGGCCAACAGAAGAAAGGCACATGCTTTTCTTAACAAAACAATAAAACAGATGTGTCAGTTTAAAGTGTGTGCAGACAAGCCAGTAGGAATATTATGTCATCAAACCTCCTTTGTTACACATTACTGAAGTTAGGCTCTGTTGTCACTAAGACTTTTAAAACAGCCCTGCGGTCAAGAATAATGATGTACTAGGTCACCAGAGTAATGTTTTTAAAAATGAGATAATGTGAATGTAATGTTTTTCTAAGGGTATAAGATATCTGATGTGCATATTACTGTATATATAATCATGTGTAGTTCATTAATTCAGCTGTACACTGAAGCTGTGAAGAGAGAAAATAATGCATTTGAAGGTTTCATTTCAAGCCCCCTTTCCCAAGATGAACTCTCCCATCCATCCCCATCAAATCACAGGAGTATTTAAAAACCTGTCTGAAACTTTATTTGATTTTAATCAATGGAGAGCACTACCTTGCTTGGATTCTTAAATAACTTCCACAAGAATGCCAACTACAAACTGCTATGCTACTGCTGAGGGGCAATCTCACTGCTCCCTACAGCCTCCTGAGGAGGGGAAGTAGAGAGAACAATACTGATCTTTTTTCCCTGGTATCAAGAGACAGAACACATGGGAATGGCTCAAAGTTTTGCCAGGCAGATTCAGACTGGACACTGGGAAGCATTTCTTCCCTGAGCTGGTGGTCAAACACTGGAACAGGCTTCCTAGGGAGATGGTCAATTCCCCAAGTCAAATTAAAAGGCATCTGGACAATGCTCTTAATAACACAATTTAACTTTTGGTCAGTGCTTAAGTGGTTGGACAGTTGGACTAGGTGATCACTGAAGGCCCCTTACAGCTGAAATATTCTATTCTAAAACTGCCTTGCCTCTAACTAATAGAAAACACATCAAGAAAGACCTACCAAAAAGACTTGGAGTACAGGGTTACAGACAGCTGAATGACCTCATGTCTAACGGCTTGCCCATTCCTCCCTCCCCTCAGATTGTTCCCACACATTCTTCTTCTGGCCTTCCTATTCCTACCTGTTTACCTTGCTCCAACTCCAGTAAGTGTCAGACCTTTCTGTAGGCCTCTTAAACTCACTGCTAGAGCAGAAAAACCACCCAACTTCTTTTGCTGTGTTAGTTTTCTAGCACATTAGGAAGTCAGAGTGAATCACAGAGGGCTCTGATGAGCTCCAGCAGGAATACATACCCTGTCTGGCGGCCATGTGCTGTTGAATCACTTCCTATGTCACATGAAAGCATGTATTTCTGGCTGCAGCACCACGAGCAGCTGAGCTAACCAAACCCTTCCCACCCCATTTCCTCCCTCTTGAAACCATTCTCTCAAGGAATATCCAGCAAGGACAAAGAGGATATTTAATTCCTTTGATCTTGGGATGAGGTAACTACATTGAAGTAATGGAATTAGAAAAGGGAAATCACTGGCTGTGATACAGAATTTTGATATGGAATCTAATTAAAATCCTAGGATGAGCTCATGCAGACTGATCTGTGCATAGCCACACCAGTGACGAGAGTAACATAACTCAGCATGCACAAAGCTGGATTGGAATATGTGTTTTAGAAGTACGTCAGAAAACACTCCTCTATCACCATGGACTTGTCTAAATATACACCATGTTCCAGTTTCAGATGACAGTAATTCTACTATAGTACTGTGTGCTCAGTTAAATACAAGAAATTCTGGTTAGAAACATACACAAGCAAGAATACATCTCATGCAGTCATTTAAAACAACACATTAATTACCTTCATTAAGCAATCAACCACTGACAGATATATTTACCTCATATATGTCGTTCATCCAGATTGTTATGCTCTGAAAACTCTTCAGATTTGTGATGTCATATACGAGAACAAAGCCTTGTGCACCACGGAAATAGCTGGTACTAAGTGTATGGAATCGTTCCTGGCCAGCAGTATCCCTAAAGGGAATTGTAACAAATCACACACACACAAACAAACAAACAAACAAACAAAAAAGAGATGATCAAACTGCAGAATCCCCAAGAAAGATCACTTTAAGGAGTATTGTCCGACTTTTAAATTATGTACTCTAACACAAAAGGAACAAGAAAAAACACAGATGAGAGAAAATCTGGGTGCCAGATATAGCAGTAAAAGAAATACACTGGAAATTTATTCTGAATAGTACAGCCCTACTAGGGATGCCAAGCCAGTGGCTGAAACCTGAAAGTAATGTCAAGCCCCCCATTCCTTCTTTACATAAATAACTGAGGTGAGAAAAAAGAATCAGCTGTCAGGTGACATCCCCATATTCTGACAACCTCTTCATAAACTGTGATACAAACAGCAGCCTGGTTTAGATGGAAAACAGGTTTTCAGAAAAAGCCATAAAATACACGGACACAGAGATTCCTACACATAATGCCAAAACTGGAGGAAACAAACACAAATGGGATCCCTCAATCTGCTTCAGGCTACAAAGTACCACACCTGAAATGTTTCTACACTAATACACCAAGCAAGAGGAACAAAGAAGACAAGCTCCAAGCTTTGGCCCAGTCCCAGAGACTTGACATCACCAGCATTAAGTGAAACCTGATGAGAAGTAAGATGAATAGGAAGGTGTATGCCCAGTGGAAGCAAAGTCAGGTGGCATGGAAAGAATACAAAAATGCTGTTTGCCACTGTAGGGAGAAAATTTGTGTGCCCAAAGCTACGTCAGAGTTGAAGCTGCCAGAAATGTGGGAGACAACAAAACGTTTTTCAAAATATATGAATGGCAAAAGGCAGTGTAGAAATAACATCAGGCCATTACAAAATGAGGATGGTTATCTCACCAACAGGGACATGGACATGGCAGAGGTGTTTACTGCATTCGTCTCTGTCTTCAACACAGACAGACCAAGGAGGTCTCAGTGCCCTGAGCTGGAGGACCATGTTTGTGCAATTGATCAACTCCCAGTCAACCCTGAAATTGTGTGGGATCTGCTGCTCCAGCTGGATTCCTGAAAATCCATAAGGCCTGACAGGATTCATCTGAGAATTCTCAAAAAGCTGGCTGATGCCATCGCAAGGCCTCTCTTGGTTTTTGAGCAGTCTTGGGAGTTCGGAGAGGTCCCAACTGACTGGAAGCTGGGTAATGTCACAATTTTCAAGAAGGGCAAGACCCTGGAAACTTCAGGTCTGTCAGTCTCACTTCAGTGCCCAGTAAAATCATGAAAAATATTACTCTGGGAGATACTGAAAAATATCTGGAGGACAACACAGACATTCATCACAGCCAGAACAGCTTCATGTGGGTGAATTCCTGCTTATTGAACATGATTTCCTTCTATAACATGGTAATTCACCTAGTTGATCTAGGGAAGGCAATAGATTTGGCCTTGTTGAACTTCAGCAAAGCTTTTGATGCTTTTTGATGCTTTTTTTTTGCTCTCACAGTACCTTCCAGACAAAATGTCCAGCGCACAGCTGGATAACCATGCTGAGTGATGGGTGAGCAACTGGCTCACAGGTTGGGCACAAAGGGTTACAGTGAACGGGGTGACATCAGGCTGGGGTCTGGTCACCAGTGGGGTTCTGCAAGGCTCCATCTTGGCCCAGTTCTCTTCAACATCTTCATTAATGACTTGGATGCAGGATTCAAAGGGACAGTAAGTGAGTTTGCCAAACATACTAAATTGGGAGAAGCTGTCGACTCCCTCCAGAGCAGAGCAGCCCTGCAGAGAGACTTTGAAAAATCAGAGGACTGGGCAATCACCAACTGCATGAAGTTTAACAAGGTCAAGAGCCAGATTCTGCACCTGGGACAGGACAGCCCTGGTTGTGTGTACAGACTGGGAAATGAGATGCTGGAAAGCAGCGCTGCAGAAAGGGACCCATGGGTCCTGGTCAATGGCAAGTTGAACATGAGTCAGCAGTGCTCTGGCAGTCAGGAGGGTCAAGCATGTTCTGGGGGGCATGAGGCACAGCATCGCCAGCCAGGCAAGGGAGGGGATTGTCCCGCTCTGCTCTGCACTGGAGCAGCCTCATCTCGAGTGCTGGGGGCAGTTTTGGGTGTCACAATATAAAAAAGGCATTAAGCTCTCAGAGAGCATCCAAAGGAGAGCCATGAGAATAAGGGAAGCCATACAAGGAGTGGCTGAGTTCACTTGGTATGCTCAGCGTGGAGGAGTCTGAAGGGAGACCTCTGCAGTCTGAAACTTTCTCACAAGGGGAAGCAGAGGGACAGACATCTCTTTATCCTCATGACCAGTGACAGGACTTGAGGATATGGCCTGAAGTTTAGTCAGGGGCAGGTAGTTTGGCTATCAGGAAAATGTTTTTCACCCAGAGGGTGTTTGGGCACTGGAATAGGCTGCCCAAGAAAGTGGTCACAGCACCAAGCCTGACAGAGTTCAGGAAGCATTTGGACAATGCTCTCAGGCACATGGTGTGATTTTTGGTGTCCTGTGCAAGGCCAGAAGTCAGACTCAACGATCCTGATGGGTCCCCTCCAACTCAGCATAGTGTATGATTCTATGAATTATGCCTTAAGAAAGCTGTAAACAACTCTCTAATACTTTCATATTAGAGCCTGAGATGGAATAACTTCAGATCCAATACTGGTCAGATAATTCATGTACAGATTTATTCCTCAAGAACTTAAATAATGGTAAATAGAGATAATCTTCATTATTAGATGCCTGGAGAGCCAGGTGTCAGAAGCCCTATATAACTTTTAGAAAAACTTCCAAACCGAAACATAGTGGATGTTTCTGAAGATTCATCTTATCAAAAGTCACTTCCCTTGGTGACCCTTTTGAACATACATTTGATGGGTAATGAAATGTAACATCTTCTTGCTTTGGCACTTTCCTCAATGTTCCTATACAATTAAATATACTCCATATAGATCACAGATCTGCATTTGTTTGTATGCTGCAAGTTTTATTGTTAATGCAACACACTGACAACCCTCTTTTTAACTTACATTAGTTGCTGCAAAAAATATACTCTCCTAGGCTAAACTGAAATTTTGAAATTATCTAGTAGGAGCACCTGCACATTAAGAAGACACAGAATTAAAAGTAGATGAGATTTTTCATGTCATAATGCAATTTAGTTGGCTTTCTTTCGTGATACTAATGAAAACTTACCATATTTGAAGTTTCACTCTTCTATCATTAAACATAACTGCCTTTACCTTAAAATCAATGCCTAGAAGAAAAAAGGAAAATCTGTAACACTTCTCCTAACAACAGGGATTCCCTTTGAAGATTGTTTCTCAGCTCTAGTTATCATGCAATTTCAAACAGAAAATGAAAAGGAAAGAAATAGAAAGAATAGCTAGTCATAGAAAAATAACTAGCCAACCATATACATTCAAAATGGATGTTGTAAAAGCAAATTATTCACTGCTGAGTGCCAAGACATTGCACAAATACAATACAAAGCATTGCCAATACCAAGCAAAGAAGGGGCAGGTCAAAGCAAAAGTGCAGATACTCTGAAATTGCAAGTAAGTGTTACTATGGATTGGCAGGGGGCATGACAGCAGTTTCATGGCCTGTGCACAATAGCACATTGTGCAAATGTAGTGGTGATTTTCAAGAGCATGGCAGCTATGAATGGGAAGGTACAAATGCTTACAAAGCTGTCACATGTGCAACACAATTTTTCTGTCTTTACTTCCAAATTCCTAAAAAAAATACCCAGAATTACATGAACAGAAATAGGAGTTGGCTGTATGCATTAAATGCAAAGACAAACACACATGGGATTTAATTCAAAATGAAGAGGATTGACTCTATAGCCTAAATCAGATCCAGAAAGCCAATGCTAAAAGCAAGTATTAACACTTAAAATCAAGGCAGAATGTTGTCTCTACATACACTGTAGATCCTTCCTCAGAGATTTTTCCTTATGATTTATAGTGTTTTCCTTTATTAAATTGTTAAATTAGTACTCCAAATGTGTTAGATGATACCTAGATTTATGAGCTGTTGAAGTTTCAATTCTAAAATTAGAATCTGCCAGCTATCAGCTGCTATCTTCTGCTATCTTAGAGTGACATATTTTTACAGAGTAAAGCATTGTTTCCCCTACTACTTCATTGTTGACGTTTGAAATATCATTTGATAATTTCTCTGCTTTTCTCCCCCACTGAAAAACAATTCGGCTCTTTTTGTCAAGTATAGTAAGTGAAGTAAAGGTAACGTTGTGACAGCTGATGAGATTGTATAGGCAAAATTCTGTAGGATCAAACTATAGCTACTTGAAATGACAGTGTCTTTTCATCAGTTGTAATGTCATTTGAAAAATCACAAAAATTTTAAGTTTATACCAGTGTACTGATTTCCGTAAGAACATGCAAGCCAAAATACTTTATCAAAGGAAAGCACCCATGGCAGCAAACCAAAATTGCAACAGAGGAAATGCTCCCTTCCTTTGTACTGACAGATGTATTGTGCACAGAATTTCGACAAGTACACTCTCACATGCATGAACTCGCATGCACTTTCAATGCCATTAACATTTTTTGTGTGTATGTGGTAAGGGAGTTGAGGTGGATTTTAAAAATTATTATGATAACCATGTCCTTCACTTGATGAATTTTCATTGAAGCTTCAATGAAAAGGAAAGATGAAATAATATAATTGGTATCTGTAATTAATATTACACAAAGCTTCCTTGATGGAATTAATAATGTCAGAAGGAAATGTAATTTAAGTAAAATTTGCTCATGTAAGGTGAAATTCCAACATGATGGAAAACATTTGCTCCTGATATTCATATGGTTTTGTTTAATTATCTGTATAATTTTCTACAATTGATGTTGGAGCAGTTGAGAGGGAGAGAGTATACACTGGGAGGCTGGTCATTTCCAAATGTTGCATTGGGAACACAGCAAAAACTTATATTCCAGACAGGGATTCCCAGAACTATAGGGAGAAGTTCTTAGTTGACATACATTTTAATAATAAATTGCTATAAGCTTTTTTAAAAAAAAATATTTGTAAAAAGGGAAGCAGAGTGCTGAATCAGAGTAAAACTTAATCTAAATTAAAATCAGGCATATTGACTTAAGTCAACTTCAAAATTTATTGACCTAAAAGGTCAATGAATGTTAGTGAAAAACAGAAGTCAATATGTTCTGCATGCATGAATTGTTCATGTCTTTATATGAAATTTCCAGCAAACTTAGCAAATTGGAAAGACAGAAAAGAAAAATGAGATACACAATGTCAAAGACAGCTCACAGATTTCAGATGCTTTTAGGCCTACTTGGTATACAACATGATCAACATAACAAAGCAAACATTGATTACAGCTCTTGAGATAAATGTTATTGGAATGCAACAGCATGTACTTGCTTCTTTCAAGCTGCCAAATGAAACCAAGAAGGGGGATGCTGGGTGCAAGTTCGAATTCTGGTTGTTATTTCCAACTTTTATAGCCATGAAATTAATTTATTTTCTTTATATTTCTAAGATTAAAGAATGCCCTTATTAGGAATGAGGCACCTTAAAGACAATTAGGTCTAAAAAGCATAAAAATAGCCACAGGGTAATTCAGCTGTGAAATGTCCCTCTCTTCCCTCCCTCTGGCCATATGCAGAAGTCCTGTTCAAAGAGTTCTTTTGTGGCTGGCCTGGAAAATTACAGCACACTTTTCACGCAAACAGAGCTAGTGGGTTTCTGATAGAAAATGCTCAAAAACATACATCTATCCAGAGAAAATGCAAGTTTGAGTAGCTTAGCAGGATGCAACAGTGCAAGCATGGCCTGAGGGTGGTGAATGCCCTTGTGCAGGTTCTACCCAACCCACTGCCTGTCACACAGCATCTTCAATTCCAGAAACAGGGAAGCAGTTCCTAGCAGCTCCCGTGCCCAGAATGGGCAAGTGCCCAGTGAGACGTGGTGGGCTCCAACCCATACTTAACCCCTCCTAGTTACTGGTGCATTACTTGCATCAGATTCTTTTCTGAATGTGTCAAGAAATGTCTGAAGCAGAGAGGTGTCTGAGCAGTCACAAGTACTGATAATTCCCGGTTTGCTAAGAAAAGCAACTCATGGGATAAGATGGTTTGTTAGGATAGTAAGAGCGACAAAAATATCCAGCTTTGTTAAAAAAAAAAAAAAGAATATGTGGATTGCTACTTGTGTTCTTAACACAGGACACTTTTACTTTCAATATGGTTCATTTTTGTTGACTACTTTATTACCTTCTAAAGTAAACATCAGGCAATCTACACAAACTTTCTAATACTAATAATGAAGTTGTACCACTTTCAGCTATGACAGAACTGGGAGGACTCACAGCTCTGCAGAAATGTTTCTCACAGAAAACACATGTTCTGAAGGACCACAGCAACCATAATACAGCAAAATAACCTCACAGCCTGTGAGAGGACAATTCTGTTCACTGGTATACAAGGGGGTATTTTTGTTCATAAACCTTCTCTAAGACTTTATATGCAATACCATTGTTTAAACAAAAACATTTATTCTTTATAGTCTATTCATAATACAATGCATCTGCCTTATGATGCGTATAAGTTTAATTAGAAAACTATAACTGCTTATAATTTATCCAAACTGTGTAACTGAAGAGGAGGAAGGCACCCAGCCTTGAGTGTTTAAGTGCTGCATTAAAAGCTTTCAATGAAAATTTACTGTGGACGTATTTTTTGCATTTTCTCATAAAAGACATAATTTTGGAAAAGTTCACTTCTACTGGAGTCTACTAAAAAATGTTTGTCTGGTTTTTTTCCCTGCAATAACACTAGGATTTTTCCTAGTAACACAAACCTGTGATTCATGATGACATAGAAATGAGACTTTCAACAACCTTTTAATTTCTGTGCCTATGACCCTTTGCCACCAAGGAAGGTGATGGCACATGATTTCATCAGGGAACTCAGGGAAGTTGCAAGACTGCACAGCCAGGATAATCTTCCCTCTACTCAAATCACCATTTCAACTGGACAGGTAAGGTGAAAAATCACCTAACAGCAGATAAGCATTTAACAGGCTGTACAACAGAAAGGGATTGTTTGACTGAGCTTGTATGAAACCGGCATCCAGATAAAAACACTATTTTGTTCTGATGGTGTCAATAGTGAGGGAGAAGACATCACAAACTGAGAAAACACTATGTATCTTCTTCCTTTACATCACTAGGAGCCACAGTCTCCAGGGAATCCCCTCCATTGCAGCTGTCTCCATGAAGAAGGAACCTTCCACTCCCAACATTACTCTTTTGGAAGACACCACTCATAATCCCATTTGTTTTCAAAGTCCAAGTTCTAAAACACCTGGTAAAATGGAGTTAAATGGAACACAGTATTTCAGAAAAAAACTCAAAAACACATTCAGGTAATAAATACCATGTTTGGATTATTCATTTACATTTCAGATACACATTTTTTAAGAAGTTTTTGAATATCTCAGTAATAGGTGTCAGTAGTAAAAGTAATGAGATTAATCTTAGTCCATAAACTGTCACAAAAACTAATATCTTCACTATTCCTTGAAACAGTTCAAGTCACAACTTGCGAAATACATTCTTAGTATCATTACCTTATAAAAGTTTTTTGAGTTTGCAGTGGACTGAATCAGGAGTAAAACAAATTATGTCACAAAATAATAACCTCATGGTCAGGAATCTCAATGTAAAGCACATCAACAAAGCTGTTATTTATTTTTATAGCCATTATTTGGGCTTCCTTGCTAAGCCTGGCAACAAGTTGCCTATTATTAAGGTCAATTTCCTAACTTTACTATTAGTTGTGCTCCTCCCTCTTTGTCAGTGCTGGTTTCAGAAACTGTCTCGTAAGAAAGGGCAAGAAAATAAAAAGTGGATAAAGTTCAGCCATTTTTATGTGGGCAGATCAACTCACTTCACGTACATTAAGTATTCTACTTAATGGACCAACTACTGCCACACCTACTGTCTAGTATTTAACTTCTCTCAGACTGAAAGATGTGTAAATGAACCACGCATATTGCAAATGCAGGAACACACAATTTCCTGGCATAATTTAGTTTTCTCTTCAAAATCAAATCAAATAAAAAAAAATATTCTTACACACAAACTTTTAAAAATTAAAATTTCCCAATGAAAATTTGGGAAAATCTCCACAGCAAATCAAAGCACTGCACTCACATAACACATTTTCACACCAGAGACAAGGTTTTCAGCGTGTGGACAGTCAGCCTGCCATTCCCCATGGCACTGTGGGCCTGGACTGCCCAGGCAGTGAGGAGTTCCCCATCACCCTCCATCTGCAGCGTGTGGTGCCAGCGCCGAACTGTCATGGTCTGGCAGGGTTAATTATTTCCATCATAGCAACAGCTCTGGTTTAACCATCATACACACCACTAACTACAGTAGAAGACATCTTTATACCATTAAAATTATAAACACGAAGTTAAAGCCCTTTCTAGACTAAAATATTGATGAACTGGGCATTTTACTGACATGTGACAACTCTCTGAGGTTGGCAAATGAAAGGAAGCTGTAGCCAGGTGAGGATCGGCTTCTTCTCTCAGGCAACAAGTGACAGGACGGGAGGAATTAGCCTTAAGCTGTGCCAGGAAAGGTTTAGGTTGGACATTAGAAAGAATTTCTTCCCAGAAAGGGTGATTAGACATTGGCATGGGCTGCCCAGGGAGGTGGTGGAGTCACCCTGGAGGTGTTTAGGACTGGACACGGCACATAGTGCATGGCCTGTTTGACATAGCGGCGTTCGGTCACAGGTTGGACTCGATGATCTCAGAGGTCATTTCCAACCCAGCTGATCGGAGACTCTGCATTGTTTTCTAGCACCTGCACCAATGTACAGCAGCAGGGCTTCAGTGGGCAATAAAAAACCGTGAGAAAAAAGTCTTCACAAGTTCAGTACTTCACCAGGAGTAGGTTCCCAGTGCCCAGACGAACAGCAAGGACAGGGTAACAACCCAGCACTTCGCAGTGGCTCTGGAGCCAGTGTAACGTGTACTGACACCCCGGCAAAGGTTTGAGCTGCTGGACGCGGCTGCACACAGGCACAGCTTAGCGCAGGGAGGTTTTGACGCCTCCCAGCCCGGCTGACAGCGCCGGTCTGGCCGTGTGGGAGCCGCGGGTACCGGGAAGGGAGGTGAGGGCTGGGGGCAGCAGGGAGGCGGGCGGAGGCGCACGGAGCTGGCGGCCACTCACCGATCGTGGCCATGTAGGACGGGGCGGGAGAGCCGGCGGGCGGCGAGTCGGGATCCGTGTACCTGCGCACGATGGAGGTCTTCCCCACGCTGGACTCCCCGGCCATCACGATTTTCACCAGCAGCGGCCGCGGCTCCGGCTCCGGCCCCAGCCCCAGC
>VZTZ01001991.1:292434-341619 GCA_013400955.1 Drymodes brunneopygia
GGGCGGGGCGGGAGCGGGCCCGGGGCCTCCTCAGCGCCGCGCCAGCCGCTGCCCCAGCTGGCGTGGTGAAATTATGCAGATGCACCTTTTTTTTTTTCAAGAAGTTTCATCACCGGGGAGGAAGCGGGGAACTTTCACAACCCACATGACGCTTCCCCCCGTGAAGCACAGAAATAAACAGTCTGGTTTCACGTTGCTTCCTACCGTTAAGTCAGAGGCAGAGGAAACAGGTTTTAAGAATTTCCTCTTTTTAACTTTTAATTTGTTGTCATCTGACAGTCAAAGTGACCTGTAACACACACACACACACAAACCCCAAACCAAAAAAACCCTGTATCTACAGTGTAGGCTTGCTGCATTTATGTCTGGATGTTTATACCAGAATCCCACATTGTCCAAATAATAAGGCCCATGGCCATTTGACAGCATGCACATGGAACTTACCCAATGTCATAAATTTAGGAACAGGATATATTTGAATGCAAAGTGCTAAGGTACGTTTGCAAATATTTGTGTCTATCTAGGCCTACTATGACTTCCCACAGGATTTGACATTGTCACCTTCAACCCTTCAAACAAGAACCTGATCAGTTTATGCATCAGAGCTGCAGATGTGACACACTCGCTCTTTGTGGAGAACAATTTAGGAGTCAGTGGGCTCCATCCAGCATGATTCAGGATCACAGAATCAGGACCATTAAGGTTGGAAGAGTCCTTTGGGATCATGCAGTCCTATTGTCAACACAAGCACTGCCACTGTAACCCCTAATCACTAAACTCTATCACTGGTGCCAGTTCCAGACGCCTCTTAAATACCTCCAGGGATCCTGACTCCACAAATGTCCTCTTATCAAAGGCCAAGTATTATTTCAGGCTATGTCCCCTTCACCCCTCACACCAACCTGCACCTCAGCTTGCCAGTATTGGACTTGGTAACCTTTAGGACTTTGTGGTAGAAAATCTCCAAAGGATGTCAGCAACCTGTTTCTCAGTCAGTGCATTTTCCTTCATTGCTGGAAAAATGAGAATTTCTGATACAAGCTGAGAAATAATGAGTAGGAAACAACAGATGAAATCAGCTACTGAGTTGGGTGGGCTTTTTAGGAGTGACTTCTGAGATGCGACTGTGTAAAAAACCCAGCACTAGAAAAGAAGGCATCAGTTAAAATGTTTCCATTAGGGACAGAGTAAGGTTGTGTATTGATGAGTGACTGTTGATGGAAAAAGTTGAGCCCACAGGACACTTTCAGGTGACATATCACATTATGAAGGCATTTTGGGTGCCTGGCCTGTACAATAAAGCAGCATGCATGTGGCTTGCTTAGTTCAACAAAATAAAGCTAGGAGAGAATATGGTTACTCTTTGCCACAGATTCAACAACAAGGAGGCAAAAAAGGCTGCATAAAATAAAGAATAATATAGTGAATGAATAGATATACACTGACCATTAATATGGCTAAGCCAAAATTTGTGAGGGTTCTAATGACATTTCAGAAAATTCCTGCAATGGAGGTAATTGGGAGAAAATTCTTCATAAAGGCAAAATGAGAAGAACATTTTAAGGGGGCTGTAACTGTGTGCAATAGGGAAGGACTGGATTTCATAAACCAGAACACTTCCCATAAGAAAGATCCCCTGCTGTCTCAGCAGCCCCATGAAGTTCTGCTTCCCCATGCAGAAATTTGAAGTTACCATGGATTTTCCCAGGTCTGAGGGAGGATGGAGTGCTGGCATCTTCTGGTATTTCTCACGGGTCAGAGGCGATGATGTGCACGGGGAAACTCTAACACAGATAATGTAACATCTGCTGGCACAGCCGAGTGTCTCCTGCTCCGGTCCCCCTGTCAGTGTGGCTGCTGGAGTGAGGACAATGGTGCTGTGTCCTGTGGATGTATGCTGTAGCAGGGGTTGGACAGATGCATGCATGTGGCCAGCACACTGCTTTACAGATGCACCAAAAGGCTTTCTCTTTACTGTGGAGCCTTCTCGATTGTCTGCTCTGAGACTGTCCTTCTCAAAACAGCTTTCTTCAAGTACAGGCAGTGCTGCAGCTGCCTGCAGCAGTTAGATTTACATGTTAGCCTGGACTGATGGTGTTAACAAGGATGCTACATTAGCTCAGTCTTTACCCTCTGCTGTCTGTCAGGCCAACCAATTTAAATAAAAAGGCTCGCCATAGCATTTTGTACATTTGAGTGTTGATTTATGAGCCATGCACAAGGCAGGATTCTAGCCAAATTCCTAATGAGACGCCAAATACCCAGGGTTACCATTGCTCTCAGTGAGTTACAGAATCACTTTTCCTCATATTCCTATCCACAAGGGGACAGTCTTTCCATCTCTTACCACCGACTAAAACCATTTAAAAGTTAGCTTCTTGAAAAACTGCCATTCAATGAATGAAATTTAGTTTTTTTAAAATGCATGTTTAATGCTTTAGAAAAAAGTTCCAGCTCTTTGTAAACTATGTGATATTACTGTACTTACAGAGCTAATCATAAGTAAAGTTAGTTTAATGAAGCTAATGACTTGAAAATAATGGCTGTGACTACAAAGTAATCAGTGCAAAGCACAAAACAAAGTTTCCATTATGTTTATTGAGATATCCTTGGAAAAGGATGTATTTTTTTCTCATTCAACTTTTTTGATTGTTCACTTCCATTTCTTGATTCTGTCCAAAAATGTGATGAATAGTACTCGTAATAAAGACACAATTTTAAAAAACATTTTAGTGGGAGATGATTCTATATGAATTTTCATATAGAAAAAATTATTAGATTTATTATAATTTAATTTTATAAAATGTTGGATTATTAAAACATCACATTCATTTTTCTTCAATATTTGTAAATTGTTACAGTTGCTTTCATAGATATGATTCTTACATTTTTGCTTCTTACCTGAGATATGCAGTTTAGAAATAACTTCTTAGTTTACTCTGAGTACAGAAGTACTTTGGGCAAAGCAGATAATGCCATATTTTTAAATTCTCAAACTGCTCAAACCTCCTAGTTTGCCCTGGTGTGGCATGTGACCCCAGTCTCTCCTGATAAGTTGATACAGCAGACGATTTTTCATAGAGCCAAACCCCCACAGAAGTGGGCCAGCTCCTCACTGCAGTTACAGAAAGTGAAGTGCTCTGAATGCAAGAAGGAACTAGAGAAATTCTTCAGCAAAATATTTCATGCAAACCATGCAGCATAATCTTGCCACTAAGCCTGCTTTGCACATACTTGCAAGCAACCATCATTAAAAAAAGTTAAGGAGAACATAAATATGAACTAAGGATAAAAAGGATGAAGAAACATTCTTTTGAAACATAATAGTATTGCTACAGATGTCACACCTCCTTAATGAATGAAGCTTTCTCCTTAACGAAGTAAAGCTTATAAAATATTGCAAAATGCTTCAATGTATTTCCGTCTGAAATTATTTTGATGGAATATTAGAATACTAATGCAATTACAAATATTAGCAGCATATTCATGAAAGTTTTCCTGAGCTGGAGATATAAGCTAAAAATTATAATGAGAGGAAAGAGCGAGGCTTAATTTGGATTTAAAATCCTCAGTACTAAGTCACTGCTCATGTCAAGATTACTCACTGAATAGATTCTCTTAAATGACCAAAGTGGAACTTTTTGCTTTCATTTCTGTTAAGATAAAACCACTTCTGAGTGGACAAAATTGAGGTAAATTACTCATGATAGGCAAAACAGGGTTCACTAATCCTTAAATGAAATTTCTGGGCCAACTGTAAAGTATTTTAGTTATTTTAAGAGACAGGATTCTCTGTCAAACTAGAATATAATTTTTAAGGTTTCATCAGAGAACAGGACATCTTTCTGAGTCAGAATGACTCAAATGTGCGATTACTGATAAAAACTGCTGAAAAGTGATTGCAATGAGGTACCCATTGTTTGTAGCTGCATGTGATCCACTTTGAATTTGCAATAGATTTTAATTTTGCTTTTTTCAATGGCAGAAGTCATCACTACATTCTGTCTTGGCTTATTTTCCTCAGTTCGTGTATCCCTTGATATCTCTGGATTCAAAGCCATGTTTCTAAATATATTTCAAGAAAGCAGTGTGGTGGTCACAGTAACAGGTAATTTCAGCTGATTGAAGAGCAGTAAGGAGAATAAATGAAAGATGTGAAGATTTCTGTAATCAGAGGGAGGGGTAATCGAGGCTAAGAGAAATATACAAAGATGAGTAAGAAGCATTCTGATATGTTACAGAGAAAGAAGTAGGGTCACTTGAGGCCAGAAGCCTGCTCCAGTGCAGGCTCCCCACAGGGTCACAGCTTCCTTCAGGCATCTACCTGCTCCAACGTGGATTCCTCAACAGGCTGCAGATGAATTTCTGCTCCACCATGGATCTCCATGGGCTGCAGGGATACAGCTGCCTCACTATGGTCTGCACTGTGGGCCTCAGGGGAATCTCTGCTCTGGTGCCTGGAGCACCTCCTCCCCCTTCTTCTGCACTGACCTTGCTGTCTGCAGAGTTGTTGTTCTCATATATTCTCACTCCTCTCTCTAGCTGCAGTTCCCCAGGGGTTCCTGCCTCCCCCCTGCCCCTTCTTGACGTGGTCAAACTTGAGAGAGCTGTGGTTGTTCAGCCTGGTGAAAAGAGGGCTTCACGGAGACCATCCAGTACCTCAAGGGGCTATATAAAAAGGAGAGACAGGAACTTTTTATACGGGCAGATAGTGACAGGACAAGGGGCAATAATTTAAAACTGATGGAGGGCTGGTTTAGTTTAGATGTTAGGAAGAGAAAGAGAATAGTGAAGCACTGGAACAGGTTGTCCAGAGAAGTTGTGGATGGCCCATGTCTGAAAGTGTTCAAGACCTGATTGGATGGTTGCCAGGAGCAACCTGGTCTAATGAATGGCATCCCCGCCAGGGCAGGGCTTGGTACGAGATGATCCTTAATGTCCCTTCCAACCCAAACCATTCTGTGGTTCTATGATTAACACTGTTGTCCCATGTGCTCTACCACTATCACTGATGGGTTCAGCCTTTGCCAGTTGCAGGTCCATTTTGGAGCAAGCCGGCACTGACTCTGTTGGACACAGGGGAAGCTTTTAGCAGCTTCTTACAGAAGCCACCCATGTGGCCCTCTTGCCTACAAAAACCTGGCCATACAAAAACAATGCAGAAAATATCTTGGCAAAGAGCATCCACAGGAATTGCCAGAGGAACCTTTTATTATCTGAAAAAAGAAAACTTGGGAAGCAAGTTTTCACAAAACTTGCCCTGTAACATCACAAAAAGAGCCCTGTAAGAGGAAGAGGGATGAAAAGATATGTTATCATCAAGATATAAGGACTTGGAGGAAGACACTAAGTACATGTGCTTATTCTGATTTTTCTTAGCATCTGTAATGTCAGGAGCAGTGTGGACTGAGGGAGATGATTGATCTCCAAATCAGGGGGATGGAGAGTAGAAAATTAGAGCAGATGTAGAGGTGAAGGACTGAATTCATCCTTGCAGGGGCCTTTAGGTACAATTTATGGGAATGATTTCCTACAGCAGTTTTAGAGGATCTAAATGGAGTATGTGGCTTAGAGAGGTCACAAACTAAAGGCCAAGCAGCCGTGACAGTCATCTTTGAAGGTAAGCTTTGATGTACTCTTCCGATTACTTTTTTACCCAGTAATGGAAACAAATAGGAAACCATGCAAGCAGACTGCTTATAGATGAGTCTGAGAATACACAGCCTACATCTGTATCACCTTCAGTAGGAATATCCATATTTCAGTTCAAGTTCACCAAGCGAAGTTGCTGGAGGAGTAAACCAGTGAAAATGCTCCATATATCCTGTAGGCATTAGCTCATTTTCCCTGGCTGTCACTCACTGGCTTGCTCTTGTCTCCATGTGTAGTGCCACAGCTGGTCCTGCTAACTCCCATGCCACATGCTTCTCTTCTGTGTCCATGCTGTTGAGTCCACTGCCCTGCTGGCTTTGGTGGAACAGTGTTTTTGGAGAAGAGGTGCTGGTAGTTGCTGATGGTGGTGTTTAATCCTCTGAACCTTGATTAGCAAAGTATGAGGCAGCTGGCAGCTCTCCAGACAATTCAGCTTTCCATGGCAGGAGTCTCCATCCATGTCGAAAAGCACCCAGCTACCCCCAAACTGTACACATAAGGCAGCATGAACTTGTATCCTTTCCTTTTCATCTTGCTGAAGAGCTCTCTCATCTGGACTGTACCCTGTGAAATCGCCTTATTCCTTTGACCTTCAGATCTGATGGCCCCATGTCCAGTCCCCACTAGTCATGGAGCACAAAGCTGGGACTGGGTTGGGTGCACTCAGAGCTTGGTAACTTGGTGAGCCCTTTTTAAAATGCTCTTAAGATTTGAAACCACCTTCTCCAACTGGCCTCATGGTGTTGGTTTAGTGCAGGTTATCTGAATGACTGTCTGGAGCAGGCAATGGTCTTTAATTTATTTTTCAGTGACTTTTTTCTGATTTAATGGATGTTGCTGGGTTTATACTTGTTTTCACCAGTCTGACTATATCTTCCTATAGATCAAAAGCATGCAGAGTTGCAGATAGACCTTTTTATGTATCATATAAATCTATTTAAGTGAGTAACTAAATTAACACTTCCAGAGTGGAGTAAAAGATTGTGTTGATGCTATTAGGAGTAGAAATATTCTGGAAGTACCACTATCAAATCATCTGTGAAAATGCCACATAATCACATGCACATACATAAGCCCCAGAGAGTATGTTTTCCTTGGGATAAATGTCAAAAATTCAGGTGTCCATTTTCATTTAAGTATCTGATGTATACTTCAAATCCACAGTGTTTGGCAGATACCAAGGTATCTTCCACTAATCATAAAAAGATTTAAATTGCATTTTATTTATATTTAGCCTTCTGAAAGCAAAGTAAGGAATAATAAGATTATTTGATGCCTAGATCATATACGCCTTTTTTTTCTGGAAAAGACTGCTAGAAGAATAAGGCTAAATCAGTAGTACCCTAATCTGTTGTAGATAATCTAATTTCTGTTGCTATGTATCATGTTAATGACTCTAAACCAATGTGCACATTATTTTTTTTTTTTCATTTGCAATTTGGGATTCTCAGAATAGGAGATGCAGAGACAAGGATAACCCATGTTTTCCACAAGAGATTCACGGAAACTGAAAAATAAGGTCTTTTAATATCTTTCATGATAACTGTTTTTCTTGGCTTAAGTGTAGGTTTTTAAAAAATGGTGCTCATTGTTTTGCTTGTAGTTCTTTCATGCATGAACAATCATGCTGATGATGCATTTACTTCAAGTGAATTTTCCAATTGAAAAAGTGCTCTTGAGTAGTTTAAGTACTATGAATCACCAAAACCTCATCTAAGTCCCATAAAAGCACTGGCTGCAGAAAGCAGCCTTGGAAAGAAGACATATTGGGATTATACGGCATGATTCAGCTGAAAAGAAGTATATTTGGTCAACACAGAAGAAGCTGAGGAGCCTGACAGTTCTGTAAAAATGAAATTATAATCTGCTAGACAGACACAAACTAATTGCTGCAGCCCCCTCTTATATGCCTCACTTGTTCCTCACAGGTTTGAAGCAGTGATTCTAAACTTGAGAACCTCAGCCCTTGAAACACAGGATTTTTTGGGGGCATATTTCATTCCTTATCTCTTTCTTAACTTGTTATTTCACTATTGTTTTCCTTTCTCCCTGGTTTCCCTTGTAGTCTGACTGTTAGAAGTTCTCTTTTTCCTGATATCACTGCCTGCACGATTTGGACAACTACTGTTTCTGAGACAATGTTTTCCTAGTATTAACAAATGTACTCTATTTATTTCTTATAAAATAACATTTTGACTGAAACAACTTTGAGTCATAAGTATTTGTCAGGGAAACAGTAGTGATTTTTCATATCTTATGCAGCTTTTATTTAAGGCTACATTTGAAAGCAGATAAAACTATTTAGTAAATCACAGTGTTTAAAAATTGTAAACTGTTTAATGATAACTTCAAAATATTAAGCTATTGCCTTAGAATTTTTTTTTTTAAATTTATGATGTAACTTAAGGTTACAAGTTCTTAAGAGTATCTTAAATATGTTGATTAAATTAAAAAAATTTAATGTAGGTTTCTGTATCTTGCATAGTGACCTATTGTCTCAAGTGAGCAACACAAGTGTAGTGGGTTTCCTTATGCTTGGAATTTCTGCCAGGCTCCAAGGCTTTGGGGCCCAGATCCCATCACAGACTGACAAGCCCTATGGTGTTCCTATAAAGGCTGAGAGGGTCACTGTGGTCACATCTTTTCTGCTTGCTGCCACCTAGGCAGATGCAGTTGCTTGTTGCTGGAGTAGATGATTTCCATATTGTCCCAGTGAAAGAAAGTATTTTTGCCCACATGCAGCCACATAAAACATTTACATTTTGATTGTTTTTCTGAGAAAATTTGGATACAGGTTAAGATGTTCAGTATGAGCTAGGGGAGTTTGCACAAGAAGTCTGGCCAGCAGTGCTGACAGGCTGACCACTGATACCCAATATCCATTTGTGACTGGCACTGCTCCTTGGGAATATGGAGCAAGAGTGCCTGAGATGAACCTTTAGGGTAAAAGATCCCTGAGAAAATTTGTTGGTTTATCTCATATTTTATTTTTTGGTGACATCATTGGTGCACAAGCCTTATTTTGGGGATTAACATTCTTGTGCTGTTCTTTGAGATAAAACACTTGGTGAAAGTGAAATGTAATTAATGTAATCACACCCTCTGATGAATTATTAGAACAATAACTGTAAAACAAGAAAGAATAAATAAATTGCCTTTTGGTCTCTACAGCTTCCTAAGCAACAAGGATGGTATCTTCCCCTTCCTGTCTAAAAAAATTAAAAATGCCTTAAGGGAGGTATGCAAAGGAGGGAAACTATATGAAACATGAATACTTAATACCCATTGAAGAGAGAAAAAACAGAAGGTGCAGTTTTGCCATAAAGGCATGAAATAATCAATGCTCACTTCTAATTCAGTCTAACCTTCTTAAAGGCATGCCTTCCTTAAGTAAAATCTGTGTTTAAATCAAGAACATTTTCTTTGATTTACAGTTAAAAAACCCCAAACTTTCATCCAGGTCCCCATACACACACAAAGGTGAAAAAGTGATTGTGCACATCATTTGAAATATTGATCAAGCAGTTGAAAGTTATTTGGAGAGACAGTAAAAAAATGTTGAGCAAGGCCACATGTGCCTTGTTTAGCAAAACAGAGTCTTGCAGTGGAACAGACAGGTTGTACACCTGCATGACGAGCTCTCTTCCCATTCCAACAGAAAGCACATTATCAATTTTGTACTTCTGTAATATTTCATGTTCACAGTTTGTCTGGAAAGCTTTAATATTGCTGCAGAACAACCATATGAAATAGGTGCTTTCTTTGGGAACACCATTCTGCTCAATATTAATATTGGTAACCTTCTGTGGTTATTTGTACTCCAGAAATTTTGAAGTCACTGCTAGGACTTTTTAAAGGAGCATGGCTGAGGAAGCTGATACTGTGGTACCCAGTGTGCCATACACACAGCATTTTCCCCATGTGCTACTCTTGAAAATAAGCAGTTTAGGCCACTAAAAAAATAACCATTAAAGGTATTAGCAAAAGCAAGTTTTAAAATGAATTTGAGAAAGTGTGGCTTAACAGAGTTCAATGGTAAGGTTCAGTCTGTTACTCACTACAGAAAAGGAGAATACAAAATAAAATCAGTTTGGAGTTTAGAATGATTTACACTGAGACTGAGGATGCAAAAGGGTAAGAGTGCAAAAGGATAAGGGGGACCCTTCTGCTAAATCACAAAGTTCAGAGAGGACCCCCTTGCTTTCTAAACTCNGCTGCTGTTAAATGTCTATGCATTTCTCAAAGGGTGAGGGGCTGAGCATCGGAAGAGTGGATGTGATCAGCCCATGCCCCATCAGCTTTTGGTGATGGTCCTTCAAGTATCACAAATTTGAGAGTTTGTGGGAGGTACTGTCACAGTCCATTACAGTCCATCGGTGTTCCAAGGGCCTCACTTAGATCCCCTGTTTATAGGGTCACAAAATGACTGACTTTAATCATTATGGCCATAATCCTGGCCATAATTCAAGTCGGTAACTACTGAAGTTTTTCAGAAGTCTGATAACAATGGTACCATTCCACTTGGGATACAGTTCAGCTAAGTAATGTTTCAAGGCTGTCAGGGGATAATTGATTATCCCTTGTTCTCCACCTTGGTCAGGAAATGGATGTCCTGGGTATGAACAGTGCCGCTCCCAGCTGAGCAATTCAAGAGTTCCTGGTATGGTCAAGGAATGCTTCACAGCCCAACTCCTACAGTCAAGGGATGCCTCACTGCCCAGCTGGTATGGCCAAGGCTTAATGAGAATTCTGAAGTCACAGAGCAGGTCCAAGGGGGCTGTGAGGGTGTGGGAAATGCACCACCACCACCACCCACCCCATGAATAAAGTCAATTTGTCTTGCTCCACATAGTGGTGATGGATTTACCTCTTGTCTCTGGACCTATAAACAGATTAATGCCATATTCGTTGTAATTTGAGCGAAATTTTTGGTTGTTACATAACTATTTAGGTTTTATTAAACATGATTGAGTAGTATTATATATGTAAGGAGGACTTTGCAACTGTGCCACCCATCTAGCTATTTTCCACACTCTGTTAAATAACAAGCATAATGTAGCATAAATAAATAAAATTACAGTGGGATTCAATTTAGAGTTCCTGTTGGTGATGAAAATCACCCAAATAAAGTATCCCACTAGTGATGTTCTCTGTTCTTCATTCATTCTAGGACAGGGTGCATGTTTACTGTGTCATAAGGAACAGTGCTTAGAGTTCTGTGTCCGTGGTTTTAGACACATATGTTGTAGTTTTTGACCCAGGTCCTTGTTTCTTCACCAAGGTAAGATTCATGCCAGTAGGGGTAGGTGGTAAAGCTTGATATGAGATGCAGTTAGTTTGTAACAATTGGTGGGTTGTGACCGGAGCTGAATGGTTAAAATTGCATCCCAATTTGGTAAAATTACACAGATATTTGAGTGATTGCTTGTCTCTACAGTGGTGTTATCTGTAAGTACAGAATCACAAAGAGTTCTCAAAATACCCCAAACCCATTTCCAACATACACAAGTACAATTTCAGTGTTTTGTCAGGATGCATTTCAAAATGACAAACAATTTGTTCAAAGTCAAACAAATGTCTTGTGTCATGAGGGTATTACTTTCAGAAATAAATCTCTATTGTTTCTGAACAACACATGCACCAACATCAACAGCTTTGTCCCCATTTTGTTGGCCCCATAGTCTATGTTCTATCAGATAGAGTATAGTTTCATGCTGATTTAATCCCATCACAANGAGACCCTAGATGTAGCAAAGTCCAATCTAAGTCCCATATTTGATCAACAATTTACATCTAAAGGGCTTAGCAGCACTTAATTATTGATTAGTATTTATAAAGTGATCCAACAGGATTTACTGCACTCACAACTACTTAATTATAGATAGAGGATGGCAGCATTCATAATGTAGATGTTGGAGAGCATTTGGATCAATTCACAAATGCATACACACAGATGCAAATGTGTGTGTGTATATATATATATATATATATATATTTANGATTATCCCTTGTTCTCCACCTTGGTCAGGAAATGGATGTCCTGGGTATGAACAGTGCCGCTCCCAGCTGAGCAATTCAAGAGTTCCTGGTATGGTCAAGGAATGCTTCACAGCCCAACTCCTACAGTCAAGGGATGCCTCACTGCCCAGCTGGTATGGCCAAGGCTTAATGAGAATTCTGAAGTCACAGAGCAGGTCCAAGGGGGCTGTGAGGGTGTGGGAAATGCACCACCACCACCACCCACCCCATGAATAAAGTCAATTTGTCTTGCTCCACATAGTGGTGATGGATTTACCTCTTGTCTCTGGACCTATAAACAGATTAATGCCATATTCGTTGTAATTTGAGCGAAATTTTTGGTTGTTACATAACTATTTAGGTTTTATTAAACATGATTGAGTAGTATTATATATGTAAGGAGGACTTTGCAACTGTGCCACCCATCTAGCTATTTTCCACACTCTGTTAAATAACAAGCATAATGTAGCATAAATAAATAAAATTACAGTGGGATTCAATTTAGAGTTCCTGTTGGTGATGAAAATCACCCAAATAAAGTATCCCACTAGTGATGTTCTCTGTTCTTCATTCATTCTAGGACAGGGTGCATGTTTACTGTGTCATAAGGAACAGTGCTTAGAGTTCTGTGTCCGTGGTTTTAGACACATATGTTGTAGTTTTTGACCCAGGTCCTTGTTTCTTCACCAAGGTAAGATTCATGCCAGTAGGGGTAGGTGGTAAAGCTTGATATGAGATGCAGTTAGTTTGTAACAATTGGTGGGTTGTGACCGGAGCTGAATGGTTAAAATTGCATCCCAATTTGGTAAAATTACACAGATATTTGAGTGATTGCTTGTCTCTACAGTGGTGTTATCTGTAAGTACAGAATCACAAAGAGTTCTCAAAATACCCCAAACCCATTTCCAACATACACAAGTACAATTTCAGTGTTTTGTCAGGATGCATTTCAAAATGACAAACAATTTGTTCAAAGTCAAACAAATGTCTTGTGTCATGAGGGTATTACTTTCAGAAATAAATCTCTATTGTTTCTGAACAACACATGCACCAACATCAACAGCTTTGTCCCCATTTTGTTGGCCCCATAGTCTATGTTCTATCAGATAGAGTATAGTTTCATGCTGATTTAATCCCATCACAATGATTGGCTGTATAGTGTTTTCCAAAGTATTGTATTCCACATCATATCAAAATGATGTCTCCTTTAGGTCCATTTAAAGATGGAATTTGTTGGTTATCCTTTACATCTGTACTAACCCTTTCCTGCCTAAAAAAGGGCTGATATATTTAGATCAGGCATAGCTACATTTAGAATTACATGTGCATCAACCCATAGACACCCCATTGTACACAAATTCCACATTTTGGCCTTAACAGCAATGAAATCAAATGATAGTTCAACATTGTATTTACCCAGAGGCAAAATGTGAGTGTGGGTTGTGTAAAACTGAAATTGAACCAACAGTGTGGTTCTGAGAATTTATAGCAAGATTTCTCATTATTTCTTAGTTTGAAAAAAATCACAATAGTATTTATTAATCTTCATGAGACTTTCTGGGGTAGATCCATTTATTGCCCAGCACCCTATTTTTTATTTTTTATCTCCTCTCCTAGTATTACAATTATTATTTTTCTAATTATTTTTCCATATAGTGTCTCCCATCTTCACTTACCTTCTAGATATACCTCATTTCAATGTATAAATAAAGTAGCAAGGTTTAAGCTTGCCTTATCTTTTGGCAGGATCCTCCCATGTTTCAGTATAATGTAGTGCATGATCCCAAGGCTTTTGTGTTTGATCTGGAGGGATTATACTTTCTCAATCAAGAGGAAAAACAAGACTGTATTTTGGCTATTGAGCTGTTTTCATTGCTATTAATATGGATTCTTTTTTCTGCTGTAAAAAAAAAAAAAGGTTTTGATGGGGGAAGTGGAATGGGTTATTCCTTTTGTGATGCAGGATAAATCCACTGTGCATTGATTCTGTATTTTTCAACACTCCTATCAGTAGCTTCCCAAGCAAGTAAGCCATAGGATTTAGTCAGAGTCATAGGCACAGTTCTCATTTGTGGTAAATTTACCATAATGGGTTGTTCTGGCTGTTATGCTATCAGGTATTTTCTTTCTTTGGAAGGTAAAGCATCAAGTTCAGCTTTTGCAAACAACGCTTGACTCACAGATTGCTGTTTATTCAATTGATGAAGCACTTTGGAAAGTCAAGTATCCCAATGAACATTGTGTTTCTTAAGGCTCCTTTTCAATAATCCCTTAGATCTTTCTAACATCCCATTTGATTTGGGGTAATTTTGAGTGTGTAATACCCATTGAATTTTTTTTTTTGCCCGTCCTTCTATCTCTTTATATGAGAAGTGCGAGCCAGAGTACCACTTTCAATGGTATGGGGAGTAAGTAGACTCAACAACTAAGATCATAACCCCTGTACTTTCATCCATCAGCCTTTCAGCACTTAGTCACCATAGGTAAGCTGGAAGACTACTGCTACACTCTGTGAGGATAGGTTGCTATCCTACAGAGGATTTGAATGGCCTGATTCAATCAATTTGCCATGTAGACCATGAAGTTTTCCCTTGATTGATGTGTAGGGTGATCCTTTAGCAGGATGATCTGATTGTAATTTTAAGCTGCATTGAGGACATTCTGTAAGAGTAGCTCCACAAGTTTTCCAGCCTTTGCTCTGTGCAGCAAAATAATGTGCTGATTTGCCGGTGTGACCTAAATTCTGATGTGGCCATTCTCCCAGTTGATACCACTCAGGATTTAAAGAGTTCCCTATTTTTGTCTCACTAATTTTAGTCAATTCATCTACCTTTTGATACCAGTTTGTGCCTGGTTTATTGCCCTTGGCATGAGCTTTCCCCCATTCCATTTTGAATGATGTTTTCCTGTCTATATCAAGAAGTAATTGCCAGTCTTGAGTTCTCCAAACTGAAGATCTGCCTAGTCCCCAGTTCAGTTATTTCCATTGACTGAACCATTGTGTGATGCCTATCCACACAGCATAGGAGCCCACATATATAATTTTTCCTCCATTTTGTGCTGCCAAAATAACTCCCCTTAATTTTCCTACTTGTGTACTACCTTCACCTTCTTCTATTATTTGTTTGCCAGTGTTAATATTTAGTGCAGCAGCCTTACATTGCCATTTACCATTTATCCTTTTTACTGAAGCATCAGTGAAACAATCTCAAATAGGTTACTGGAAGTACCCTGTTCAGCAAAACCCCATTCTGTTCTGACAGGGTCATGGGGGTGTACTGGTCCCAGTGATTGGTGGTTTAAATTCCTGTGTTAAGGTTTTGACTTCCTCTTCATGTTCTGAATTCCACCTCTGCAGTTTTGCCATTCATGAAAGGGAATATAATGTGCAAGAAGTGGTAGAAAATCCCGGTACTTTTTTTCTCCAATATCCTAGAGTTCTCATTAGCTTTTGTAACTCTTTCCTAGATTGGAATGACTGCAGCTGTTCTGTTTTTCGTAAGGTGTCTGGAAAAGTTACTGCACGGCCTGCTATCCACCAAGTACCCAGAATATTTGCTTCTTCACTTGGCCCTTGACATATTTCTCAGGTGGGATCTCAACTTCTTTACACAGTGCTTGCAGTATTACTGCTGCTTCCCCATCTTTTCAGGTGAATGTCCTGCAATTAGAATATCATCTATATTAACATTATGATTTCACATCTTGAGGAATTGAGACTGTCTGTAAAAGTTCAGCAAGCTCAGCAAGCACAGCATGATCAATCATGGGTGAATGTTTATACCCCCATGGGAGTCTGCTAAAGGTACATTGTGCTCCTTCCCAAGTAAAAGCAAATTTCTCTTTACTGTCTTGCTGTAAGGAGATCATAAAGATCATATCTTTTCTATCTAGTGCTGCCATCCATGGATGTGTGGCTACTTGTAATGTAGCTGCTGGGTTTGCAGCACAGGGTACTGCAGCTGTTAATGGGGCCGTGTTGGTGTTTAAGTGACAATAATCCATAGTAAGTCACCATCTCCTGAATTGTTTTCTAACTGGCCAAGCCAATGAATTACAGGAGGAGTGGGTTCTGGAGATGGTCTGTCTGGGTGGAATGCACCACCACGGATGTTCCATACAACTCTTGTGTTTTCACAGCTGCCTCATCCATCATCTTCCACACCCTCCTGGATTTTCCACCTTGTGTATCTCTCCAACATTGTGCTTCACAGGGCATAGGTAGGACCTGGTGAAATGGAAGGACCAAAAGAGTGAGAGGAGCCAGGGTGTGAGACACAGGTCTGGTGAGTTGTTAGAAGATTGAAGCAGACTGTGAAACTTGACTCTTCTGTCCTTGACAAACTACAATTGTTTGGCTGTATTGGTGGCATGACTTTTCTTAAATTAAATCAAAATCCAAAAAGTGACCTGCCTCAAAGATCACTTTGTTTGAAATTTGGAGTTTGTTGTAATTTAGGCAGAGGAACAAAATTACCTTGGGAGGTAATTGCAGGCTGTGGCTAAGCAAAGCAGAGCAGACAAGTAGTGCTGTGGTTGTGGAGACTAAGGCAACTGTGTAGTTTATCCACAAGTGTGAGCACTGATATCTTCAGTGAAATAAGGATAGTTAGCACTGAGGGAGTGCTCCAAAGCTCTTCTGGAGCCATTGATCATGCACATTACAAAGTGCACAGGAGTGTGTCAGCTTACAAGAGTGCTGCTTGATGACCGGTGAAGTTGACCAAATCTCACCTTCAGAGGAGGCTGGAGATGAAAACAAGTAATGAAATGTGTGCCAGATAAGTTACACAGGATAAGCCTGGAAAATGATAAACATAAAGCTTATCTTTAGAAAGCAGGGAAAGGAAGAGCCAGAGACTAAAGGAACAAATAATCAAACAAACTGCAAGGACAAATGGGATTTGTCAAGTACAAATTGTATTAAACCAGCCTAATTTCTTTCTGTGACAGGATAACAGGCCTTGTGGATTAGGGAAGAAGAAATAAGAGTCTGTAAATCACAATTTCGGGGAGAGTTTTGTCATGGTTACACATGGAATTCCCATAAGCAAGCAAGGAAAATACACTCTGGGCACATCAGTCCTAAAGCACTTCAAAACTAAAGGGAATAATTAGTAGATCACTGTCACACTGAAGCATGTTTCAAGAGAGAATGTCCCAGAGATCTGTCATGGACCTAGTATTACTGAGTGTTGAATATTCATTCAGTGTAAATTTCAGTGAAACACTGCCAGTGAAGTAAATACCTTATTTATTAAATTTGCAGAAAACACCAAGCCAAGAGAGCTGCACATAGTTTGCAGGACACAATTAGGAGCTAGACTATTCTTGGTGTCTTGAAGAAGGTGATAAGAAAAAAACACTAGGTGAATTAATAAGGAAAAGCCCTACACTCAGAAATGAGAACCTGCATTTCAAACCCCACCTGAAAATAGCTGCAACACCATAAAAGTAATTGAGAAGATCTGGAAGTTACAGTGAATATGAGTTAATGATATGGCAAAAAGGCAAACATTGTACTGAGATGTATAAAAAAAATGCCCTATGTTTGAAGTGTAGATGAAGTTTTCTTCCTTTGCTTAGTGCAGGTGTGGTGTTCATGCCTTTTTTGAACACTTTTAACAGTTAAAGAAAGATGAAGGTGAAGGAAGTAAGGTGGGTCTGGAAATTTTCTTTATTCTCCTCTAAACAAAATTAAAGGAACAAGACTTTTTTGATCTAAAACTCACTTCCTTGAGAAAATTTTGCCAGTTTTGCAGAAGAGTAAGATGCCATTCCTGATAAATGAGAAATTCTTTTCTCTCTGTGACTGTCTCAGCAGCTAAAAGTTTAGCGATTCTTTTGTTAGAGTCACCTTTGTCTGAGGAACACAGACATGTCAGAAGACAACCTGAGGATGTATGGAATCCTTCCCTGCAATCATGTGTCAAAAGCCAATAGGATTGTGAATTGAAGATAATTGTATGCACAAATGAGCTAAAGACCCATGTGACAATTCTAATTCTAAATAAATAAAGGCCTAATTCAATATTTTTGGTAATGGAACAGAAGAAAAGAATATTTTATTTCTCAGCTTTTCACAGGTGAGTTAGACTAATCCTGCCTGTGTGCTTAGCTTGACTTCAGCAAGGCTGTTGGCAAGTATGTAAATTAAAGGGGATGGGCAAGCATGGATTTACAAGAGGCACTAAATGGTATCAGTAGAGTAAAACCAATACATTCTTGTGCCATGTGATGTGCCAGCACTCATTTAATTGCTCAGTCTCTTTGGATTCTCCCATTTTGATCAGAGTTGTGGATAGGCAGCAGTGCAAGTCTTCATAAGTACAGTATATTTCTTTCTCGAATCCTAAGATCACTGAACATTGAGCACCTCTTGACATTAAAGGTAGAGGCTTTTCAACTGGGTTCCTTCTTGTCTTCTGGAACCAGAAACATTGTACATATAATGCAGTAATATGGAACTATCTGGGGCAGAAGTACCACAACAAGGACGAAAAAAGCAGGTGAGCCTTCGTGGTTCCACTGTGTCCCTGGTGGAATCACAAGAAGTTCAAACCCCAAACTGATTTCAGGTTTTTGAAGGACATGTTTGGTGATGAAAGGTTTCAGGTCTTCACTGAAGTTTTTGACAATAATTTTAACATCAAAACTCTCTCGGAAAGATGGATGTATAATATCAGTAAGAGGAATGATTTTTGTGTTGCCAACCTGTTCTTTGCAGTCACATGTTAAAGGTGAAATACAGGTATTTTCTGTCAATCCATTCCTTTGAGAAAATACCTAGCCTCCACTGAGTAACTTATCTTTGTTGATATCCTATCATTAGTTATATGTTATATGTAATAGTTATGTGTAAAAAACAGGTGCTTCTCTCATGCAAAAAGGAATCCCAATAGCACATTAAGGCTCTCCAGGCTTCAGTTCCCATCTTCTACCACTTTCCATGCTGTGTAAATACATTATGGTGCCTGTTAAAGTCAGGCTGAACATATACAGGTTGCAATTAAAAAATGGTTTGAGGTGCACTTGTGGCTCTTAGACAGCATTTCAGCAGGCACGGATCTGCAGCTCATGCTGAATGGCATGTGCTAAATTCCAAATCATGATATAGCTGTGATACATTATCTACAGATATGACAGACACAGACTGCACTAAGAAATTAAACCTTTTTTTCTTGGAGCAACCCATATAGCTGGGAAAAAAATACTCACGTTTTCAGGCACAAACTCTGCAGATAAAAAAAGCTAGGAAGCTTTTCTGTGTTTTTACAACTAAGTAATAGGTCTAACCAAAGATATCATCTCTCCTGACAGTTTTGCCGGAGTGCAACCTGGGCAGCAGGACTCGACGGTGCTTGCTGGTGGTCTGTGCTGGGACTATGCTGAAAACTGCTGTGGGACCCTCCATGGAACCTGTGTCCTTCCAGACACAGCAGAAGCAGGATAAGGCAGGGATGTGGCAGCAGCCAGTGAGTGAGGTGATAGAAGGAAAAAACTCACATTTGCCCCCACAAACCCCATATCTATCCTGCAAACTCCATCAGGCTTTAATTTCCCCTCAGGTGCTCCAGCTTTGTCCCTCATTTGGACAATATCCTGCCATCTCTATCCAACCAGGCTTCAGTCCTGTTGCTCGTGTTCCATCTTTCCAGAAAGCCCACACACCACCCCAGCAACAGGTGTCACCCAGCAGCCACCTCCTCTGTCATTGCCAACAAGCAGCCATCACTTGCCAGAGACACCAAAGATGAAAAAGGAGGAATGCCACAGCTCTTCACTGAGTACAAGTGCAAAGCATTTCTTTCCAGGGATACAAATTATAGCTTTTCTAACTGCAAGATTGATTCAAAAGTGCTGAGAGGCAACACAAAAGATGAACATTCCTTCTTAAAGTTTTTAAATAAGGGATTTGAAATTATGAAACGGGTCTAAGGAACTACTTTTTAAAAGGGCAAATATTTTAAGTCATGTGCTACTTTTGCAGGCTTGCTGACTTCACCTTCTGAACACTTTGCTCAAATCCAGAAGTAGTTAATGTCCTGCATTAACTAGACTGTATTTCCACAAAATACACCGTAAGTACCGTTTTTTTCCCTCCTTCATATATTTAGTTAGACATGAACTTCTGGTAAATGCAGAACTGGGAAATTTTTGAATGCTGAGTCAAGCTCATGATGAGGAAAACAACAGAAGTCATAAGAACTGGTATGTACAGAGAATCTGTTTCACCCTGGAGCTGCTTCCACCTCTGTCTTTCCCTGTGTACGAGTCTGGGGAAATGGTGTCAGTTCCAAAGCATCAATTTCTACAGCAAGCTGGTGTTCAGTGAGTGAGGTGTTCCACAAGGCGGTGCTGGTACTCCAGAGGCTGTACACACTGGGGACTGGTTCTTGTGGAGCAAAAAGTGTCATCCTGTGCCCAGAGTAAGGGCTTTGCCTTGCAAACAGCAGCTCTGTGCCCTAGCTGGTGCCTCAATCCCTTTATTCAAGGAAGCCAAAGCAATATTGCCCTCCACTGGTCCTGAAACTAGTTTAACTGCTAATGTGAGTTGGACAAAATCTTTGTTGGTACCATCAGGGGCACTTTGAAACCAGAATTTGAGTCAGATTCCTGGGACATTGGTGTTGTTCCATCTGTGCCAGGAGCTTTTCAGTCACAGCTGTAGCAGGGACAGTCATTATGAGTGGCGCGGCATGGCTGCGCACCAGGAGGGGAGTGCAAGCAGCATCACACTCTGAGAGGGTTCTTTGGTCAGGGGATCTATGCCTCAGCTTTTGCTCAAAACAGATAGAAACTTCACTCAGCATGACTTCTGGCATTGTCCAACCTGAGCCTGCCCAAAGATTGGATTTGCTGTTGACAGTAAACAGTGACATTGCCATCAGGTAAAACCTGCAGCTCAGATTTCTAAAGTTTGTGATGCTGTGTTGAATACCTGTGTTTTCAACTATTACGTCTGCTACGTCTCACTGCTGGCTGAGGAGAAGGCGAGCTACAGAGGTTACAAAACCTCAAGGTTTTGAAGGCACCAGAGCTGGCTCCAAGGCTCCCAACAAAGCCAGCCTTACTTCAATAACCTAGCCAAACACCAGCATCCAACAGCTCCATGCTGACAGCAAGGGGGTTTAAATACTTCCCCTTGTGCTCTGAGGACCATCTGAGCACTGCAGGCAGCACACCTTGGGTGTGAAGGTGTGTGAAGTCATTGGTGGGTTTCACCTGTGTGCTGGTGGCACAGGGGAAGCCTGCTAGATGATAGGGATTTCTGGTGTGGTGAGCAGCAGTGGAAAGATTAACTGTCCTGGCATTTAAGTGACCAAAATTAGGCTTCCTGTGAACAACCCTTTGAAATAAATAATAGAAATTCACACCTATCTGAGTCCTACAGCTTTTCAGACTATTTGGGGCAGGCTGAAATTGGGTGTGTAAATCTCCTTGAGTACCTTGGGCACTCTGCGGTTGTCTTAAGGAGCTCTGGCAGTTGTTGGCTTTACCTCCCTAGTTCAGTCTTTTAACCTGCTGTTCCCGGCAGCACCTCCATGAATAAAAATGTTCCTGGTTTGCTAGGCATGCTTCCCAGAAAATTACTCTTCTAAGCACCCACAAATCTTACTTCTGTCTTGATGCACCTAGAATAGCTGTGGGAAATAAGTCCAAGACCACTGTGAAAGGCTGAAGTATGAAAGATTTTAATATTGGTACATTCATTGTGACTTATCACACATCAGAAAAATTTATTTAATTTCCACCATTGGTTTCTTTCCGTGAAGTTGGAAGAGGTGCATGAGAGCAGCTTGGATGTCAGAGAGGTTTTTTGCAGACTTAAGGACTTAATTTTAGAATAATTTCCAATAAGTTGCTAGGAAAGATTACGGGCTGAGGGTTTTTGCAGGATATTAAGAATTATATCACCCCTTCCAGAGCTATCTGCAAATCCTGTGCTGGTGTGATAAATAACCCCACACTTGTCAAAAGACAGGGAGCAACCAATGTCCTTGCAAACTAAAAGAGGTCTGTTTTCCAGACAGTGAGGTAGTGAGAGCTACAGTTGTTGTTCTAATGCTGTTAATGGGTGACTGTATGCTAATTAGTCAGATTAACTAAGCGGGTGAGTCATGCACTAACCCTTCTTGAGAGAAAGTGCCCATTTTGAGATGCTAAATGAGAACATAAATGCAATCAGGTAGAGAATTCTTGAAAGATAAGACGAGAGCAGACCTGCTTGTTAATGGAGTCAGTGAAATTAATTCTGCTTTGGAAAGGGGTGCACATTTTCATGTTCAGGGTTCATTTTAATGGGGAAGGGTTCAAAACCTTCAGATCTGTACAAACCATTATGCTAAGTAGCTTTAATGACCTAACATAATCAAGGAGATTTCTGATACTCTCTGTTATGTTTGCACCTTCAGAAAGATTTCTTTCTTTTTTTCTTTTTTTTAAAGTTTTTTAATTAGAGGCATTCAGATGTTTCAAATGAAGACAAAACTATAATATTGTGAAAAAACACAAAGCCCTCTCATCTGTGATTGATGGGAAAGTATTGAAAATGTTTATTGTGAATGCTCAAGCTATTATACAGAAAAACTACAGCCTTGCCACATTTGAGAAGCCAGCATCAATGCTGACAGGGACCACAGGTGTGGTTCTGCTGTGGTGTTGGGAGACACCACTGAGGGTAAGGGAAAGAGGGCTGGGTGCCCTTCTGTGGAGAAGATCTGCATCCTTTTTTTGGTGTGTGCAATCCCTTCCTGTCAGGGTGGCCACCCACTGTGTGTGTGTTCGCCTATTTTTCCTTTTTTTTTTTCTTCATTACTCATAACACTGCAGGCATCAAGGAAGTGTAGCAGTGGCGCTAGCAGCCATCCCACGCTGCCTGGGATGCTTTAGGTCCTGAGCTAAACAGGACTCAGACAACTGGGAGGCCCAGTCTCCACTCTAAAATCCCTGTCAGCTTCCCAAGTGCCTGACATGGTGAGAGAAGGAAGCACCAGGCCTGGCTCCCAGTAGCTGTTCAGTGATCACGCCTGTGGATGGCATTTCCTCATGGCAGCACCTGCAGCAGCCCTTTGGGCACCGTGAGGCTTGTGGGGACATGCTGCTCGTGCACATGGGAGCTAGTGGGGAAGTTGGTGAGTGCTGCAAGGAGGCTGCTGCTGGGCAGAAGTTCTGAGGGAGTGATGCCCAAGGGGGTTGTGTAGTCCTCAGGCCTTGCCACAGCCCTTGGGCACTGAATTCACTATGAAAATATTTTGCCTCAAGTTTGTTTTTGAACATATTCTGTTGACTCATTATTTGCCAAAAATACTCTTTTTTCTTCAAGTTTTTCAACCCTTCCAGTCTGATAGCAAGGCAGCAGCTTGGCAGTAGGACTGCTAGAAGTGCTGGTTCCACAACCCTGCCTTCTTTTCTAACCCAAACTCTTCCCAGTGCCACTGCGGTGGCCACCAGTTTCCAGCCCAGAGGTGGCTGCACTGAGGTGATTGGTGAAGTGATCCTTATATATATTTTCAATTCTCTGAAGTGCCTTGAGGCTTGCAAAAGGCACTATATAAATCAATTAATAACAGTATCAGAGGTCAGTCAGCCAATAAGAATACAATTTAGTTTAATGAGAGATAAATAAGACAGACAGAGTGAGAGGGAAAGGGAGCTACAAGGCTACAAGCTGGCTCTAAGTACTCCAGCTCCTGGCTTTATCACAGTGATCATCAGAAACACAGAAGGTAATTGTGTCATTGCCATTTCTTAGTCCAGTGTAATATCTATTACTGGTTTTGATGTCTTACTCAGCTCTGTACCAGTATGATTTTAGGAAGAGTGTACATTATTTTCATGAAAACAAATATGAGCATGAGGAAGCATTTTTCCCTTGCGTGCAATTCCTACTAAAGAATTTACATTCTTCTAATTTACTGGTTTACTGCACCACTTAGTGCACTCCTGAGATGTGCAGAATGTCCTCGCAGTTAAGAATGTGCAGATGAAATTTACCCTTTTTGCACTGAATCACTCACTCTTCCCTTTGAAGTCATCATGCTCTTTCCTCCCTCTAAATCTCCTTTAACCACTCTAATAAAAGAACAGATTATTCTGCATAGTTACAAAATGGATCCAAAACGGATGGTTGGCAGTTTATTTGGATTTTAGGGTACTTATATATTTTTGTAACCAGTCTGGTACTAAATAGGTGAGTGGAAAGACACTGTTTTACATTTGATTCTTCTCTTTATATGGGACTGTGGGTGTAGGAATGAAAATTCTCTAGTGTAGCCCCATACCAAAATCTGGGCAACACCACTCTCATCAAAGCAGTATTTGTTAAGCTGCCAGAAGATGCAGAGAACATGGAGCAATAACCCTGAGGGGGGCAGGACAGGGGATGGGGGAGGCCTGTGTGTCTAAACAAGGAGGTGTTCCCATGTTTGTGCTGCAGCAGAACACAAACAGCACAGCCCATCACTGTGTCCGTGCCCCCATGGACCTGTTGGAATGTGCCTCAGGCCCCACTGCCCTGGATGTGAAGCCTAAAGAGCTGTCAGGGAAGGCAGCTGCTCCTGTCCAGCCCCTGCACATGCCCTTTCTGTGGGCCCATAGGGAGCTGTGCATTGGTACATGGAGCATTGCTAGGGAATGTTCCAAGGCTCGGTGTTACAGAAACTGCCATTAGCAGCAGAGCATGAAACATGTATCGAAAGCAGAATTAAGCACTATGGAGCACTCATGGTGAGTGAGTCCATAGCTGTAGGGCAAGGCTGACTTGGGCTCAGATTTGACACAGTTTAGTGTAGCATCATTACATGCAGAATTGTCTCACCTGGTTATTCCTAGAATCTTCCTTTTTTTCAGCTGTGTCTGCACTCACTGCATCTCTCTTTCTCTGGCCGTTGCCTACATTGTGTTCCAAGGGGGTACTTGTTCAGACCTCAACCTGTGGCCGTGGCAAAGGGAGGCAAAGGAGGAAAACAGACCTTCCTAAAGCTCTTTCACAAGGATCTAAAGCCAAACGGTGCTGACTTCATGCACATCAGCACTTCCAGTGCTGCGCCCCCAAAAATCCCACTTATAATTTTGAGTCCTTTCACGTGCCTCAAAACAGCAGCCTACTCAAATCTGCGGCTGTCTGCTTCACACTTAGGTAATCCATTTTCAGCCACTGAGACCTGGACATGAAAACATTTCTTCTGCAAGGGGGAACTGCTCTTTGTTCTCTCTCCCCCATGCCAAAAAAATCCAGCCCTGAACATTGTGACAAAGGATTAGCTCAAGCTGAGGCCAGGCTTTAATGTAAATAGCCAGACAGAGAAGAGAATGGCTTCTTTTATCAAACTTAACATCCCAAAGCTCTACTGATTTCATTGTCATTATGGTGGTGATTAATTTGACCCAGAGTACTGCCACCCACTGTTAAAGCCTTCGCTGCATCCCTGTTGATAGCTCTCATGACAGAGATTACAGTCTGCCACTGCGTTGTCCATAATTAGTACTTGTCAAAATGAGATTTGCCTATGGTAGCCCACTGCTCATGAGAAACCCATTCAAAATTAAACCTGCTTTGCAAAACAGAGGACAGTTCATCCTCTAATTGGAACCAATAAGTGGAGAATGACAACTCTTTTTCTCATCTGTTAAGTGTTGTTCAGGTCTTAAAAATTATTTTGTGAGTTCTCTCCATAGCTATCAATAAGTGCCCTCTGGTGAAGTATGAGGGTGGCAGTTCTGTTCTGCAGCTGGGTCCTAAAATGTTTGCACAGTTAATTCCCCAAAGCGATGTAGTTTAATTACTTCATCAGAAACAGGGATGCAGTCATGGCAAGTGGCAGTCCCTGACACATGGCCAATGCCAGCCCTGCTGCCCATCCATGAGTGACAGCAAGCCCTGGGGAAGGCCAGGGCTGGGCACAGCCTGGGGAACACCAGGAGTGACACCAGGGAGGGGGCATTTGGAAGAGCTGTCACATATCTCCAGGGAATGGAGGAGAGGAGGGAGTGAAGCCAAACAGCCTGTGGCCTGCCCGATGGGCTGGCATGGAAATGTGATGTTTGTAGTAACTGGGGTGCGGGCTAGTCCAAGGCTTCATTCACTGATGTTTTGGGCTGGGCTAGGCACGGAGTCTACAATTCACTTTGCAGACCAAGGCTACAACTCTTGGGGTTTTTTCCCCACTATAAGAGGAATGGCCAGTGTTACTGCAACCCTGAATGCAGAGACTTGGTTACTAGATCCAGTATCACTAAGGATTGCAAGAAAAGGTGTTCTGATTAAACTCTGAACTACAGGGCCAGGGATGGAGTAAGCATCCACACTGGAATCAACTGAAGTTGATGTCCAGTAACATTTTTACAGGACAAGCAGGAGAGCTGGTGTTTTTCAGAAGCATGAATATATCTATCTATGAAAATAATTGCCCTGAGCAACTGCCTAAAAACAAGAGGAGGCGATCCAGAGCACAACACCCTTGTGCTAGTCAAAACAGACCATTGTTGGGGAAATACATCTTTTCAGTTCGGGTACTGGAAGTGCTCAGCAGCTCTTGAAACCAGTAGAATATATCATGGCAAAATGAATGCTTGGAGAATAATTCACAAGAGGTGATGATGTGCCAGACATAATTCTTCACCAATATCTTTCATTTTATTCCACTAGAAGAAGCAAAAGAGCCTAAAAGACATCAGTAATTCTTTTTCTGAGTGCCCAGCCACTGACTAAAGTGCCACACTTTCCTGCAGCAGGTTAATTGATCTTTACGCAGTCCTGTATGTAAACTCCATTCACTTAATGTTTATTGGATTCCCTACCTGAATCTCGCACACCCAGATGACAGTTTTCATCCTTATCTTCAGTGGAAATACTGGTAAGAAGTGGATGTTTTGTCTTGAATAGTGCCAAAATATCAGTCTGATCAGTTGTGACCTGGGCAGGTGATAGGGGGGTTTCATAGGGATGGAAAGACCTCATTGCAAAGCTTCAGTCCACTGCAACCCTGGGCTGCATTACTGTGAGACAGAAACCTCCTGGTCACTGTGAAGCTGAAGATGTGGGCCAGGTGAAGATCAGCTAAAAAGGGAAAACCAGAACTGCTGGTATATAGATATAAATTCCATGGTCAGGGAGAGACTGAGTCACAGGCTTAGAGAAAAGTGAAGACTGGTCGTCTTTGGATCTGCAAAAAAAGCTGTTGCAGAGTGGGAATAAACAGTTCTCCTGTTTATTCCACTGAAAGCAGGAGAAGAAAAAGCAGCTTTGAAGATTGTGTCTGTTGGGAAAGTTTTAGCTTATTTAATTATTGGAAAACATTTGTTTTCTATTTTAGGTTTTTCCAGGAATCACCTCTTACACTAATGAGACATTTAAGCCAGACATTAGGAAGCGTTTTCTGATGATGACGGTGACTGCATCCCGTCACACATGGCTACGAAGGTTAGGCGAGTCAGCAAATGTCTGCTGGGAGCGCGCCGGACATCGCCGGCCCCGCCGTGCTGTGGGGGAGGCAGGGGATGACCTTGGCAAGCCCCAGCCAGTCCCGTTCCCTCTCACTCCGGCAAGTCTGAAGATTTACTTTCACCCTGAAGGTAATCAGTCAGTCGTGATTTTGACCTACAGTTTAATGTGCTCTCTTGCTATAGTTACAGACAACCTCCTTCTGGTTATGCTCCCTGCTGTGACTAATGGCATCTTTGCAGTTAAAGAGGTGGTTTTTAAAGAAAAACATCCCAGTTTCAGTGCTGTTACTGAGTTAACAGTTTTAGCAAAAACAATGGCACAGCAGTCCTTGCTATGGCCTATGAACTTGACGTTTTTTGGGTGCGAATGTGTACATGTATATTTGTACACCTTTTGCAAAACCCTGACATACAAAGGAAGCAACCTTTTTTTTTCTGTTAGTGTTTATGCAAAGGATCTTCAGTCTTGATATTCACTATTCACTGTGAAGTACATTTAAAGTTCAGCCTCCATTCATACAAAATAGTGTTGGTCAGCCAAAGTTTTTTGAATTATTTTGCACAAATGGAAACAAAAATGGAAATGAGTTTGCAAAGAATCCAGAACTGAATACCATCCAACATACTGATATTAAGGAAGCTTTACAAATCTGATCCTCCAAGTGTGATTTTCTAGAAGATGTTTAAGGGTGACATGAGAAACCATTCTTTAAAGATAAAACCATAAGGATTTTAATGTTATTTTGCAAAATATCTCAACCATTCATAATTATTCCTTTTTAAAACACTGCAATGATTGAAGGTAATTCTCCAAACTGAAGAACAGGGTTTTAGATTTAACTATGAGACTCCTTTAGAGAAATATTTTTTTTGTCTGTGTGCTGATGAAAATGTTTGAAAAATGCTACATTCATTTAATCTCCTTCCCTTGTTTTCACTTTCTAAATAGGTTCCCTATATCTATTCACCTCTAAGCCCAATTAAATTCAAGGGCAGCAGATCACAAAAGCTAATGCTACTTGACCAAAATTTCTACTCTGTGTGGCAAGAAAATGAGCAGAAAGTAGCTCAAGTTTTTCTTTTCTTTGCCATATAAGACTGCAGATGTCATTTGGATACTAATTGGAGTTATCGTACAATCATGTTAGATGCCCTGTTCTCATTCACTATGTGGCAGGTAACATAGCACCTATGTTCTTCAAGAAAAGATCAATGACAAAAAAGGTAGTTTTCTGCTGCAGGGAGAAGACAGACAATTAGAAAATCACTATTTGTATTCAATCTCTGTTTACACTGGTTGACCACATCTCTTGCAAGTACGCATTTCTCTCCAGCTTCAGAAATACACAAATATATCAGCACCAGAAGTCTCCTCTCGTTTTAGTTTGCAATTCAGGATTGCTTTATTAATCAACGCAAGATGCATTCATTGAACTGGATTAATCCTGCATAAGTAATTTTGAAATTTCCTGCTGAAGTTATTTTTCATTTCTGGGAACAAATCATTTATTTGGATTTTCATATATCAGGATCACAGAGATTTGCCACAGTCAGATTTTAATTTTAGTTACATCTGAGCTGGCTTATATATTAGGGCGCATAGTTTTGCATGAGAGCATCTTCTAAAATCTGTAATTGGTGTGGAACACTGACATGCACAGAATACATCTGACAAGGTCCAGAGAGTTAGGTTCAGTTTCACTGATCAACATCTATGCTGCAGATTAACTGAATCTTTTATGGCATTACAAGCTCTCCAGAATTCATTAGTGTGCTTTCCCTTCCTGCAAACCACTCTGACCTCCAGTGCTGCCATCACTGCTTCCTTGGACTGGACCTGAGAGGCTGAAACACCGACTCCTTTCCACTGCTGCACAAATAACAGAAATTAAATGTGTATCTTAAAACTGCCCTGGAGTGTGTGCATGGGCACTTACCTTGGCCTTTTGGCACTGGTTGGGATTTCTGTCTCCTTTGTCTGTACCAGAGAGCTTTATTTAAATTGAAATATGGTCTCTTCCTTAAAAGCAAGGGAACTAGAATACTTTATTGATGAGTGATTATAATACAATAGCAACCAGTATATATAATGAGGTTTGGCATGGATTTTTCTCAGAAATTGGCTCACAGATGCAGCTAGCAGAGTAAATCATTCTATTAAAAGCAGAAGGGGGGACAAACATATGAGGGAAAGCAATGCCAGCTTTTGGGAGGTGGGTGTAGAGTATCTTCAAAGACAGTGCTGTAATTAATGAAAAGCATTTTTCAAACGCCCTCTTTTTCATTCTTAAGGGCATGGGTACAGGTTGTAAGTCACCAGCAAATCAGTCTTCTCACACTTCTCGGCCAGTGGATGGGACCATAGTTCAAGACCAGGGAAATACCTTAATTCACCAATATGTTGTTTTCCAGGCCCCGCTCCACAAAAGTACCCAGGAAAGTTTGTCATGCTGAGGACAAAATGGAGAAGATTAAGGTTTGGCAGGAAGGACAACAGATAAAGAGAACTATGGAACAGTCCATGTGCCCTGCTCCCAAAGATGACTCTCAACAGAGAATCAGAAATGGAAAGGGCACTTCCCTCCAACGCAGCTGGGACCAGGAATTTTCACTGATCTGCTCTTCTTGTGCTTCCCACCCACCAGCATCAACTCTCCTCCCTTGTCACAGGTGCGGGCTGTGGCTGGGTGTTTGCCACAGCCCAGGCCCTGCAGAGAGGTGTTGCTGGGCATCTCTTAAATAGGTTTTGTTGTGCTGAAGTCTGTGCATTAAAGCTTGTGCACTGCAACACGTAAGTACTCTGCTGATTTATCCTTCTGCTTGACAGCTAGAGCACTGAAAATGATTAGCTGAATACCATCACCCAAGGGCTTATTTAGTTAGTTTCAAGTTTATCTCATGTTCTCTTCTATTGAATTTTCTTATGTTTCTTTTCTGCCCTTTGTATTGCCTTCCCTCTAATTTTTTTCCAGCCTTGCTCTGATACATGCTTCTCAGAAACCATCTTTGCTTTCCTCATTACTCCTGATTTTTTCTGTGCCCTTGATCCTCAAAAATTTCCCACCTTCTCCTCTCACAGTCTCTTATTCACTATTTTCCCATTTCGTTCTTACATCTTCTTTCTTACTTTGTTCCCTTCCTTTCTAAATCATATCTCTGCCCATTGCTTCCGGTTTCTCCTCTTCATCCTTCTCCCACATTACTTAAAAACAGTATGCATAAATCTCCCTTGCTTCCTCTGCTGCAATAAACTCATTAATGAAACAATCCTATTCATTGTGCTATCTTACCATACTTGCCACTGGCTCACTTTTCCGTTCCTCCAAAGCTCTGAAGAGGATTGATTCCCTCCCATCAGGACACTCTTTCATTGTGCCCACAGCCACCCTCCAGTACAGCCCACACCTGCTGTAAACACAGGGGCCAGTTTGCTCAGTGTACCCCCCTGGTTTGCATAGGCAGGCTCTGCTCCCTCTCCCTGAGAGGTTTGTAGGCATGAATACACAATGCATGAATAGTAACTGGCATTGATGATGCTTCTGCTTCCTGGTAGAACCTCCTGCTTTTACCTTGTCTTCGCAGCCTGGCAATACATCTTGTCCTGAGTCCTCTACTGTGTGCCCATGCCAGCACTTCCCCTCCAAGAACTGAAATACCCATAGTTAGAAGGGTCAGTTGCCGCAGGAGGAACATTTTGAAGAGGTATGAAGTTGCCATAGCAAGCACTAAATTCTCCAAAGCAAGACTGAGCTTAACAAAGCAGTGTCCTTTCCACTTACCTTACCATGGGACAGAAGCACAGAGGAAGCAGCGCAAGGCAGAGTCATTTCACAGGCATGCAGTGGCTTCTCCAGCAGAGCAGGCACAGAGTTGGGGCTTTCCCTGCTGGAAAAAGGTGCTGCTTTCCCAGGCCAGGCACTGTGCTCACGGAGAGACCGACTCTTACAAACCCACATCTTACTGTGGTCACTGCACTGACAAGCAATGAGTAATGACACTTGGAAAACAATGAGGCTGTTTTGTAACACCACAAAATAAAGGAAGTTCACGCATCTACATGATAAAAAAAGTTCCAAAGAATTTAATGTAGATATTATTTATACATATACTTTATAAGTAGGAATATGGCAGACAGTTGAATTAGTACATAAAGTTTTATTTAAAGTTTCCCCCCTACAAGCAAGCTTCATTTACACAGTCTAGTACTGTACAAAATTTACATTCGTTGTGTGACTTATTTAGTTAGCACTTTTTCCTTGGTCATGCCTTCCTGATAGATAGAAAGATTTAGATACAGTCCTCATAAATCTTTAAATTATCTTAGTAAAAAAAAAAGGAACCATTTAAAAGGACAAGAAGTATCCTTTAAAAATGGTACATTTTAGTAGAGACAGGTGACAGTGTTCAGTGGCAGACCTTTTAAATGTCATACAAGGTTTTGTCATTTACTATCTTAACCGTTTCCTTTTTTATATATATTTATATTTATATACTTTCAACAGGAAAGGAAAAAAAAGTCATGATTGCACCAAATATATTTTACAAGGGATCCCTTGGATCTGAACAATATAAATAAATACAAAACCAACTAAGATTGCACTATATAGGAGAAATGGATTGAGATTTCAGGATATACACTCCACCTTTATGAGTTCCTTAATGATGCTCACTGGAAAACTCCCCAAGGGCACATTCAAATATTAGAGTCTTCAGATAATTATTTTGTTTAAATATTTTTTTCCAGGCGTGCAGCTACCTCATCAACTGGATTATTGCATTTGTGTGGTATCAGGCTTTACTGCATTACTCCAATATTACAAGTTGTGTAATTCTGCTGCAAGCAAGGGAGTTTCAATAAAACTGGGCTGATGCCAGAGAGAAACAGTCCCATGGTATTTGCTCTCTGTTATTTATATTGCTCTCAAGCATCAATATATAGTGTAATTTCTGTGTACATTCACCCTTTTTCTATTTTGCAAAGCAAATAATGAAGTCTTTCTCCCATCTATTGCCTCTGCAGCAGAAACCAACCTCCAGTAGCTGCCTGCTCCTTGCTTAATGCACTAGCATTAAGTCCTGTCGTGAAAGATATGTGCAGGGCTGAAAATGCAGGATCTGAGTGTCCTTTGCCTTTTATCTGGTGCAGTCAGCTACAACTGGGCAAATTAAAGGCCAAATATTTAGCTGACATAAAGTACATCCATTGGCTTCAATGGAGTAGTGTCAGTTTACACCAGTGAAGAGGATGGTCCTGAGAGTAAGGGATGCAGCACTGGTAAAGCACAGTGGAACAATTATGCACATACTTTAATGAGGTGCAGATGATTATGTCTGTTAACTGCAAGGTGGTTAAGAATCAGGCTCAGATTTTGTCACTGCTTTTGCAAAGCCAGGACAGAAAGACATAAGCTTAACACATACACAGCCCGATTTGTGCAACCAACTATGACTTCATGAAGCAAGTCCTAAATGCTACTGGTCCCGTGTGGGGGCATTCTGAATTCACTTTGCAATGTGTAAATAATTACACAGGCTGTAAGGCAGTGGAAAGTCTAGCCTTGTATTACTTTGGATCAATAGTAAAACTCTCTCAGAGCGCGTCTTAAGATCAACCACACAGGACTACTTTAACTACTTACCAGTGTCTCTCCAAAAATGTGCATAAGCATTTCAGAGTCCAAAGCAATAAATGTATGATTAAATGCAGTCTTCTCGTCTTTGGAAAGAACTAGCACAGATGCTGATATCTAACAGGTTAGTGAAAAGGAAGTAAGGTTTCTGGTGCTCTGTAAGTGGTCATAGAAATAACTTACTTTACAAAGCCAGATTTTAAGCTGTAGGATCAAAAATCTGTTATATTAATGTAGAACCAGTCATTCCATGTGATTTCAGTGAAATGACTCTGACTTTACACAAGTGTGATTAGAAGAATTTGATCCTAATCCCTAAGCTGCTATTGCAAGAAGTGCTCTGTAAAGCATAGCTTTCATTGTAGTCTGCTTTCTGCTGCACTTGCACATAGGGACTTTGAAGGCAGAGTGTATTAGTTGCCAAGCTGTGCAAAAACTGAATGATATTTCTTTACCTTTTATAATCTTCTGATGCTGTGTTGCTTGCAGAGCATATGAAGTAGTTGTAGGTTAGGATTACAGAGGAGGAGACAATTCTGCAATGCAGTGTGAGCTTTTCACTATCTGAATTCTGAAGCATTCATGAAAACAACATCCTCATGACTTCAACACACATCACATGCAGGTAGATACAATGCACAATACTGATCTTGTCTCTTCAGGCTGTATTTGAACAGTTAGCCATCATTTTTTTTTAAAGTTTAATTTGATGTGAGGAGTGTCTCTGCAGCAGGAAAAGTTTAAATCAGTCTGAAATGGCAGTCTGTCAGCATGTAATGTTCGGTGTGTTTTAGCTACTTGCTTCATAAGACACCGGCACCTATCTGAGATGGGACAACACTTGGTTTTTCTTTTCTTTTAGTTTGCTCCTAAAGCATAAACATGGAATGAGGGGTCAATCATGGTAGCTTTGTTTTAACAGGAATTCTGTCCTAATAAAATATTTACGTCACCCGTCATTATTTTCCCAAATGCACTCAGTGTTCGTGTCAGTGCTCCTGGCCCATCACTTGTTGTAGGGAACGCAGGCCGGCAATACCACGGTCGAACACGCTGGTCCTGCAAGCGGCTCTGCAACATCTCCTTCCAGTTCTGTCCAAGTCCCTTTCTCAGGACTATAGCAAATAGTAGAAGATTTGTAGGCTCCCTGTAGTAGAACAAAGTAGCATATTAAATGTGGCTTTGGTAAAGTCCAGGTCACACATCAGCTCTAAAGATATCTGAAAGTGACTTGTGGTCACTCTAACTTAGAGGGTCTTCAAGAGGTTTGGGTTTTTTTCAGCACCCAGCCTCTGAAAATCAGTCTCCTTTACAAGCATCTCATAAGCAGAGCTGTAAGCATATAGTCCCATCAATCACTTTTTCAAAATTCCTTCTGATTTTTAAATTACTGCATATCGATGAATACAGTGTAATAATAACTCATCTAATTAGAGAAGCACAATGGTGAAAAAACACTCCATGCTCTCCACAAGCAGAAAACCAACCCAAACCTGCCCCTGCAGCTACTTCCCCTCTCATCTCCTCTCCATCCCATCCGCATACTATGTGGGCTGGCCACAAGAACTCAAAGGAATAGAAAGGTGATTGTAGAAAGCAGGTACACACCATACTCCAGCTGTAGCCTCCTACAAGGTAAATGCTGTCATCAAGCACTGCACAGCCAGGGCCACTGCGACCCTCCAGAATAGGAGTCTGGAGGATATTCCACTGGTCACCTTTTGGATCATAGCATTCCACAAGCATTACGTCGAGATGGGAGAAACCTGGATGAGGGCATTCAGAAAAGAGAATATGTGTTATGACATACTGTTTTATTACTTATTTTACTGTCAAGTTTATTAAATTATAGTTACAATTACATTATTACAATTATAACAATTGTTAAACATTTTTCTAGAAAATACTTTCATGTACATTTAAGCCAACTTCTGTAATGTTAATGTTTTGTTATTTCAGCTCAAATAAATCTGTTGAAGGATTTTACCATTAGTTCTACAGTCTTCTACAAATCATGAGTCCATAGAAAACCTGACCACATCAGGAAACACTCAGTAATAACTTATCAGTGACACAAGCAGATTCAAACAAAATTTTTGCTTGTCTATCAGTGCTAATACAAGTTTGAACATGTAGGAAAAGACTGTCCTGGCAGTCTTTCTCAAAATTCAGCAGATCTAGTCTATCCAAAAGTGAGCAGATTGAATTTTGCTCAGAAATCAATGTCTAACAAGTCCAGGGAGAGCTCAGACAACTGAGGCCACTTGGTTCTAGAGGGACAAAGTGCTTAGCATGATGGACATGATGCGCAGGACCAGCTTCAATTTTCCAGCTGATTTAAGGTGTACCCTAAAGCACATAGCTGGGGTAAAGTCTTTAAGGCAACAAAAAAATGTAACCACAAAAACGGTGGTCCCATCCTTCTCTGGTAGGCCAAAAATGTCCAAGCAGCTGCTGCAGTTCGATCACCAAAGGGCAAGAGGGGTCTCAGCTTAAGATTCTCAGGCTGTATCAATGAATGTGCATTAAGTGAGCTGAAGACAGACATTGAACACAGGAGTCCCGGTTCCTGTTCTAATATTTAGGCAATTCCCTGTCTCAAACTACCTTCTTTATCAGAGTACTGCAGCAAAAGTAGGTCTTTCTTATTATGCTGAACTGCTTTACTTAACCCTTCTGTCTGCTTTTCAAGGTATGACAGCAAAGAGAAGTAAGATTTTCTGCAAAAAGGTTATTTGGTGATATCAGCACTTCACAAGGAAGCTGTTTGCTTGAATATTATTTATGTCTGGAATTAACATGAAATAAGATGAAATAATTAATCATAATATGAAATAATTCTTTGTTGCTTTAAGGTTTTCAAGGGGCCATAAAAATGCCACTGCTGTGCACCCAGAACCCGTCAAAAGCTCTGTAACAACCTGCAGTATGCTCATGACTTGCTGTGATGTGGTAAATGCCAACACTACTACACAGTTCCAGTGTCACAAAGGAGGGCTTTGCCATCAAGCCCTGCTATTAACTGCCGATGGAGAATTTGTAACATTTCATCCACATTCAGTCCCCTCCCTCCTCCCTGTCCTGGCAGTTCTTCCTTTTGTTTCACCATATAGGTATAGGAGAAATCATTTTTTTTCCAAAAATTCCTTTTACCAGACAGCCATGTCTTTCCAGAAGTCTGGATGTTAAACACCTCTCACAACAGTGAGCAGTTCAAACATAACAAAGGCACCCAGAGCAACAGTTTTAGAGGCAAAAACACAGCACTTATTAGAAGTAGGTGAAACTGTATGAAAAACAAAGGTGGCAGAATAGAAGCAATTCAAGCTTCTTCAAACCAAAGCATGTGCTTTAGCTAGAGGAGAGCTGTGACAGGTTCTAGTTTTGTAGGAGGAAAAGCCAACACCTCGAAGCACTGAAACCTACAGAATTTGCAGGTGTTCGTGTGCAAGCAGCCTTTGCCCTCTTCACCTCACAAGGTCCAGTCCATAAACACCCATCACAGCTGGGGGTGGGGAGTGGAGACACAGCAGCCCTGAACCTGCCTGCAGGGTTTATGCACCAGCACTATGTATCAGGGAAAATTTACATCTGGGACTTTGCCCCCTGCATGCTCCACAGACACCCAGATCTCCAAAAGCTGCATGTGGCTTTACAGTGTCATGGGGACTGGAGTCAGACATGACCTGGCCTTACTCCCAGTTTACACATTTCTTTACTTTTTCTTCTATATTATGGTTTTCTCTTTTTTTTTTTTTTGGAGTCTTTTGTTTTGTTTTGTTTTAAATATTAAAGGAGAAAGAAGAAAAAAGTGAATATAAATTATCAAATATTATCATGGGACAAAGGAGCAGGAGGTGTGCTTTTTGTCTAAGTGGCTGGATTAAGAAGCATCTTTAACAGCAATGACATATTGGTATTAAGATAAAAATACCAGATGCCTAAGCAACAGCTATTTTAATATGAGACCTTTTCAAAAGATGAAAACAAGAGACCTCTGAAAAGAATTATAATAAACAAGCTGCATTTAATACTAAAAAGGGATTTAAAGAGCCTAGTCCTAATATTTAATGGCTGGAAGTTTGCTTTTTGTTTCCTCTTCATTAAATCAGGAGCTTGTTTTTGTGTGTTGGTCTGAATAAAGCTCTCTTTAACTGCACATTTTGGAAAATTATTTACAGAGGAAAATATTGCTGGTACTTTCGGGTCAAAGAATAATCTGTTTGTTTCATTGAATTCTTTGTAATGACAAATTGTCCATGCCTTTGAGTAATGGAAGCTCCCGTTTTTATTATCTAAAGCATTCATTACTCATATATTTAATGTACTGTTATAATTTTAAAATAATTTGCATAAAATGTTTTTAAAATTGCTGGCTCAAGTGTCCTGTTAAATTGTGTTGCTTGGCTTTTAATGTATTTAACAGCGACTGTCTAACAAAAATATTCTTTATCAGAGATGTGGGACACTGAGATACTTTTTCGCTATTAAAAATGTGACCTTTCAAATGGTTTCCTCCAATTGCATACAGTCGATCATTCATTACAGCCAAAGTGTGGATTGCTCGTTTTGTGTTCATGTCCTGTTTTCGGGCCCAGACATCCATCACAGGGTCATAGCAGTACAGCCAGGGGACATATTCTCCATTGTGAACACCTCCTGCAAAGTAAACACACATCAGTTAATTAATACCAATAAAGACACTGTGCTGCAGCAGGAATTTGGCTCTCTGGTTTTGGGGTTCTGCGGTTTATTTTTGTTTCTGTGGTAACTTTGGATTGGTTTTCTTGTCATGTAGCAGGAATTATACAAGACACTGGCCTGAAATATATATCTTGCCATTGTGAACGGCTCCTGCATGGGCTGCCAGGGGCTGTGGTAAGGAAGACACGTAACGCCACTCGTTTGTCTCCAGGTTGTAGCACTCAACGCTGGACAGGTAGCCAGTTTCGTTTCTTCCACCGATGACATACAGGTTCTTGTCAAGGCGGCAGGCATAGAAACTGGCTCTCCTGGAGGACAGGGCAGGACAGAACAGAACAAGCCAACAACAAACCAATTAGCTGTGTCAAACATATCTTTCCCCTCTCCAGCTCACTCCCTGAACTGAGAGAGCTGCTCCTTCAAAAGCTACATCAGAGAGAAGTGTCCAGGAGCTATCCTAGAGACTGTGGCTGCTTTGCTAATCAAATACACACTCCACATCAAAACACACTTCATTTTTTGTGTCAAAACAATTAGGCATACATAAAACTGCCAGAAAATACCCCTTTTCAAAGCTGTTTGTTGCTTTTTCACACCCGTGAAAGATAAAAAGGTGCTCATTAATGTATGGGGCATTACCTTGTAAGGCATATAACAACTCAGTAAGACAAAGTGAAAAATGAGGTAGATAATGTAACAATAATAAATTATCTTGACATTCACTTTCTTTATGGTCCTTCAAGGGTCATTGTTCCCAATTTACTAAGAGAACCACATCATCAAAATTTTTCTTCAATTATCATTTTTTTCCTCCTTCTGCAGTACTGCAAATAGAACAACTTTCCTTATGCTAGCCACAACACTACATTTCCACCCTTTAACTCAAAAGAGGTCTGTCTCCATCCAACTAACCCTGAGAAAAGTTTTAGCCACCTGTCTGCTTTTACATGCAACTCAGGTACACAGGAAAAGAATTAATTTTTCTGGCCAGGGCTGTCGAGCATATATTGGTTTGTCTTCCTCGTGCCTCCAAAATTAATGGTGAGTGTTTGTTACTGAAGTAGAAATTGAGCAGTAGATGATTTTGAGAGACCCTACTTGATGTCATCCACTCTCAGGGAAAGCTCCCTGGATCATTCAGCAGCAGGAAGGTTTGCTAGAGTAGAGACCTTTAATTTCAAGCTGCAATAACATGAGAAAGAAAATTGCAAAAGAGCACAGCTAGGCTAGGATGAAGAGCTGTACAAAATATTGAATGACAAGAGTTGTCAGTCCCCAACATAAAATTTTCTCCTGGGTGAAACCAGAATGATGTGGGAGCCCAGAAATGAGCAGGCAGGCACAGCAAAGTGTAGCTCTGACAGCTCCTGCAAAGCAGGCACTCTGGAGTGTGGCTGTAGCTTGCCAAACCCTTCTCTCTGGCTGATTCGATGCACTCTGGTGCCTGCCCAGATGCCTTAATTTGTATCTGGGAGCAGCTGCTTATTTCACTCCTGAATCATGCACTAAATCTTGGGGGCTTAATGGTCACCTGCACCATCAAGGACTTTAACGTGCAGATCACTGCAAAGCATTTGGATGAGCAGTGGTACACACAGAGCACAGCATCCTCAGTGAACAGTTTTGGTACATCCAACTCCTCCCCAGGCTTCCCAAGAGCTATCCCATTACCAGGTGGACTAGCAAAGTCTGGTGTGCCCTGTCACTAACCTGACATCTAGCCAGGCATGTTCAGGAGCATTTCCTTCAGTGAGGGCAGGAATAAGATCTTGTTCTTTTGCACAGCTATCTATTTTCAAAAAGTTTGTAGCATCCTATAACATTCTGGAGAAATCTCCCTTTGTTAAAAGCATCTGAGACTGGCTGGTGGTTTATAAGTTAGAAGACGGGTGAGGCAGGCACCAAGAGATACAGCCATGGAACAGCAAGGCTGGCTGGGCATTCAGGGAACAGATTTGATGCAGCACTTGATGCACCACTGCCTGTTTCTGACCTTCCCTTTTGGATTTGGTGCACACCTGACAGGGCTCCTCACCAGCCAGGGTCACTGAGCACCTCCTGTTCACTTCTTTGCTTTCACCTTGCCTGCACATGGGCAACTTGGATGGTGTGGGACAGCACTCCTTGCTGAGTGGGACTGGGAACTCCACCACAGGGAAGATTTCTGAAAAAACCATGGAAATAGGAGGACAGGAATACTGGCAAGTGTCTTCAGATCAACTGATGAATTAAAAAAGACCATTTCATTTATCTGTCAGTGGGCAGATAGAAGCTGATGGCATATTTTGCTCCACATGGTCAGGCATCAAATTGTGCATCTATGTTTTTAGCCTGATGTTCTATGGAAACAAAGCTAATTTGATTAAAATGTACATGTACTCATGTCTGTCTACTGTTGTGTCCTAAAAACCCCTGCTGACTGATTTCACTCTAATTTGACAGAGGCTATAGGTGTTACAGGCAATCAAGTACATATAAGCTTTTGAGAATATGTGATGGGCCTGAGCCAACACAGCCCACAGTTGCCCCAAAAGTAGGAAAAGCTGCAGAGGTCACCTCCTATTAGATAGGAGAGAGCCTGTGTAGGCAGCTACACATTTTTCAACCCTCCTGTGTCCAGCAGCCACAAGGCACAAACCCAGAGGGTGCCTGCTGTCAGTGCTCCCACATCCACTCATCTGTCCTTGTGCACCTTCTCTGGTGAACCCATTAACAAACTGCTCTCAATATGCTTTGCCTTTTTTTGTTGTTGTTGTTCAGGTTTAATAAACAAAGGTAGGCAGAACTTGCATGCATTATTCTCTTAACTAGGATTTCACTGACGATACTCTGTATGTGTACTCCTGGTTTCATCCACACTGTGTCAGTATAAGGAGCAAAAATGAAAGCATCAGCATACTTCGCTCTTCTGCTTGGATGAGAACATTCACTCAGTAGCTTCTGTCAAAAATATTTTAAGCTTTTTGGGTTTCTTTTAGTTTTCAATGATACAGTGTGTAAGGGTATGCTGTTACAGTGTGCAAAGGCATGCTGTCAAGTGATGACTTTTAAACTGCTGTAAAATATGATACAGATTAAAATATAATACAGCAATCTTTGCATGACAACTTTCCCCTCAATACTGGGAAGATGCTATCCATTCTAATCAGACAACTGGAATGTACCTGAGGATCTGAATATGGACAATAAGACAATTATTTTGTGATTTTCTTCAGGACTTGAAAGTACTCAATGTTCACTGGTCTCTGAAATGCTTTTCCTTCACACCCCTTCACCCAACCATCAACCCAACCAACTTCTTCTTTCAAGTATACACGTGTAAAAGGGACGATTTTCCTTGTGATTTTCACACATGATGAATTTATGCCTTTAAACACCAAAAAGAACTACCAGTCTGAGGTTTAAAGTTACCAGTGATGTTACTAATCGTTGCAGTATCTGGACCTGATTTCAGAGTCACTTATAGAGTGCATGCTTTGCTTTTTAAAAAATAAATAATCTTAATGGGGTTGACATTACTATTATTAAAGTCAAAGACAAAAATAAAATGTGAAATTGTTTTATCTCTTTTTCTGTGCCTTTTCTCAGCTCACTCAGCCTCAGAGAGGTACACTGACCTACTCACTTCCCACTTCCACTTGTGCTTCTTCAGAACCTGGTACAATGCCATGCTTTTTGCTGGTCTTCAAACAAAAAATTTTAACTCAGAATAAAAGAAAAAGCATGTTGTTTTAAATGTTATTTTGTTCCACACACTTTGAAAAGCTCTGTGTTGAGCTCGCAGGATTCAAGAGTTCTGACTGAGGTGTCCAGCTGAGGCTGCCACCACAAGTTCAGATACAACTGCGACAAAGACTGCCCCTTCAGTAGCCATCATAGTTTAACTGAACTGCTCTCCAAAAACCTTCCTGTTGTTACAGCATTTTCAGGCAGATGTGTATTTCCAAAGCTTATGAGTCACTTGCTGGTTCTCTAAACAACAAACTCCTGAAAATACTGGTGTTGTTACAGCATTTCAAAAGCATCTATCTTTGAGATGTTCTTCAAATGAAAAGAAACCAAACTTGGCTTTAAAGAAAACACACTGGTGGCATTGAATCCATAATGGGATTAGACTTTTCTTTATAGCTCATAGAGTAAAATCAATCAGATATAGATTTTGGCATGTGAGATAAGAGTTTACTTATCAAATATTTCATACAGATTTTCAACTTGAGAATATACTGCCTGTGAACGAGTCCCACATTTACCTGGCAGTCATTTCAAAGGAGCTATTATAGTCTATCCAGCCAATTATTCTCAGACTAAAATTCCTAAGTAGGTTTTGACTTGATGGACCATAATGACTCAGAAAAACCCATTAAACAGTCTGTCTTGTCAATGGTGCCTGCATTATGCCAGCAGAGACAGGGCATGACCCTGTACTCCTAGCAGGGAGAAAATAGCCTGTTGACTTTAATGGGAACTTTATCTCACTAAAGGAGCTGCATAAACTAAAGGAAACTAAAGGAAAGGAAACTGCATAAAAGCTCTCTCTTGTTCGTATGATCTTCCACAAACTGCGCCAGTCCATACCTCTGAAAGCTGCAACAACTCGGAGGAAGTCATTAGGACTGAGCAAACAAACCATCAAAAACCTTTTAGAAAGTGATTGTAAAATCCCTTTTTCTCCAACAATAGCCATAATGCTTAGGAGCCCTTAAAGAAAAACAGTGGGCAAGCCTATGAGCTATGTCTCCTGAACAAAAGAGGTGACAATTAACGTTGTCATAGCAAAGCCCCTTGCAGAAGGAACTATGTACGAGTGGACCATGGTATTTCAGTCCCTCTGTAAGGAGCTGTGCTGTTCATGTATTACAGTTCTCACGGGCAGGAGCATGGGGCACAGCTGAGTTTCTGCCTCCTGGCTGAAGGCAGCAGATTCCACCAGAGCACTAGGCCAGTCATCTGCCACACGGTTTTCCAGAGAAACACAACTGGCCAATGTGGAGGTGGAAAAATTCCTACTGTGTCCTTTGTCCAACCCTCAGCTGCCTACTTCTGCTTTCTGTAGTTTGTCAGCGAAATAAACCCAACTGCTCAACCAGCTGCCAATGCCCCTCAGGAATTTGCCTTGGAGATACCCAGAGGGCCTAATTAGGACTCAGATTAGGCTGCACAGAAGAGGTTCAGGCTCCATACAAACGCCAGTTGGTCTCCTAGTCAGTCTCCCAGCTCAGCAAGGATGACTTGCACAGTGATGCCCAATCTGATGCTCACCTCCTGTCTCCCCTGTGCCAACACCTAAGCTGGCAGTGACTCAAGTCTAGGAAGCTGAACCAGAGGGGAAGGTGTCCCTCTGTTTTAAAGTAAACAATCACAGCTGTGAAGCTTATCCCACAGTGCTGGTGAGAATGAGGGAGAAGGCTGGGTGCTGCCAAAGCAGGGGCTTAGGTCAGGCAAACTGAATCTTGAACAAAGGTCCTTCAAAAATTCTGCAGACTGACATTTTAGCCCTGGAAATCTGAAAAGACAGCCATATTTCCAAGTATCTCATAAGACACACCTTGAATCTCAAGGCTGGACTGAATTCAATATATTTATGACTGCCAGATACCTGAATACTGTAGACAGTCAACAAAAAAAGAACTGTAATACTGACATGGAATAACGAAAGCATTTGAGGGAGACACTGTGAGACCTTTTGCACATGGGATCCATGAGAAGATGGGTGTTGAACTGAAGGAAGGACAGTGAATATTTTCTTCAAATAACATTGTAACTTTGGATCTTCTGCCTTTGAGATTCTTCTTACGAAACATGCATCATTCAGTTCAGGTTTATGGGATTTTTTCCTGTCAGGCTAGGATTTGTGATCCACAGTTAAGTTTACATCATCTTTACGAGTCACTGCTCAAGTCCACATCAAGTACCTTTGCTCTTTGGTACACAGCAAGACTAAAACATGAGCTACTCTAATATGCATTTACTGACAGCAACTTCACTCAAAGACCACCTAGGATTAAGAGTCCTCTGACAAGTGGAGACATGTTCAGGAGAGCTTTTCATAACTGGTGTGGTGAAACAGGATGGAGTCAACATGTGAAGGTTTCAGTTCCCTCCAAGATATCTGACTATAATTACCGCTTGTTTACTGCAAACTCATCATGACACTTCAGTCAGGGAACATGACAGAACACTATGGAGACTTCAGGAAAATCCTTCAGACCGTGCTCAGGCAACCAGTAATTGCATAAAGTCCATGACTATTCTGCATGAGTTAGCACTGCAGGACTTGGCATCTGGAGCTCCAAATCTGGAAAGTTTTAAAAATTAGGAGACAAATGGTACTGCATGCTGCAGTTTTATTTGTGTTTTCAGTGCTTCTATAGGCCTCCTTACTCCCAGAAACTAAGCCAAACCTCAGCTGCTCCTAGCATGAGAACACAGAAATTGAAAAACACGTAGCAGGTTTTTACCTCTCTTGCATGGGTGGAAGTTGTATCCAGCTGTTAAATCTGGGATCGTATCGGCTAACAAAGTTTGTACTGTGTTTCCCTGTAAAGATAGATTATTTTGACACTCAGCTGTTTGTTTCATGTATTTAACATCATGATTGTAATATATATTACATATACTTCACAAGTTGACACCTTTTATGAAGGGCTCCCCCTTTTACAACAATGTATGATTATACTATGTGTACAGTAATAATTCAACAAATGGGGCACTGCAAGGCTTGAATTAGCAATCACTAGCAGTAAAAGCAGATAGCGATTATTCTTGGTCTTTGTAATAAGATCTTGAAAATGTGTATTTAAATTTACTTATACATGCTGTGGTATTTTCACAGCCACAATAAATCACAGCACTAAGCAAAATTACTGCCCAAAAGAGGGCATCCCCATGGTATTTTTATGACTAGGATATTTTGTGTCAGGTAGAAAAATAAAAGGCAGAACATGTGCTTTTCTTTCTCGTTACATCATCTCTGTGTGGAACATGGCAAAAACCCCTTGTGCAAATAACCAGGAGCTGCATAAGCCATCAGCATGGGGTATGCAGTGTTTGCACTAGATGGTTTATTCTACCATGTACTTTCAGTGTAAGTTTGAAGGAATTACAGATGTGCATCGAAGGGGGAACACACTCTTAAGAGTTTTATTCCAACTGTGTTAGCTAAAATATGAAGCATGAGCAACATACACCAGCTAACTAGCTTCTCCCTGCTGTCAAGCCCAAGAACTGTGTTCATGTCTTCACGATATTAAGATTTCACCTTATTTTACATGCAGATTGACACCAAAGCAAGAAAACTGAAGCAAGAGAGTGCATGGCAATTTCCTGTAACACCTGAGACTTCAATAGATGAGCATTTTGAAAACAGAAACCTTTGTTTATGTATGTGTGACTAAAAAATTGAATTAGAGGCTTCACAGGCCAGCAGAATAACCTAACTGTGTATGTCACAGTTCTATAAATGGTCACTGGGCATTCTACAGGGTGAATATTTTTGCATCAGACAAGCCTCTGCAGGATTGGCTCGCTTTGCCTGATCATTCCACACTTACTTCAGCATGGGGAAATAGACCGTCAAGACTGTAGAGAGGAATAACAATACAGCTAGAATTTGTATTTGTAATAATTTAAGATCATGTTCTACAAGAAAACAGAGAAAGAAACCACACTGACCGCTCTGGAAGTAAACTGATGTCCTTGCCATGTTATGAGCATGTTCTATATGAGGAGGGTAAAGCAGAAGACTGATGAGTGATGCAGCATTTCCCTTCAAACCCAGCACGGTGCCTAGTGAGGACCATGCTGAGCACCTCTCAAAGGCATGACCATCTCAGCACCATCTCAAGACACAGGGTGAGATCCTCACACTGTAAGGGCAACTGGCCATTCTGCCACTGGGCTTAGTGAAGTGAGGCTTTGCTCTTGTCCCTATCTGGATTCCTTCAGGCTACACAGACAATTTAGGAGAAGAGGCATTGAGAGGTATAGATTCAATAAGCAGCCAAATAGTAACAGCAAGCTCGAACAGGCTCTAGGTTTTACTGTCTAAAACATTTACTAATCTATTTGTATTTCAAAAAGCAGGAATTTAAAATAATATAAATATTGATAGTAAGTATAAACTTCTATTTTTAAAATTTTTTTCTAGGTTTTAATGCTGTTATATTCAGTACATCCTTCAGTTACTGGGACTTGAGTGCTCATTAGTTATACAGCAGCTTGTTCACTGTTGTCACACAAATCTTTTAATTTGGAGATCTCGGCTGCCGAACACAACATGTGTCATACACATACTGAATGCAAACACCACGAACATAGAAGATTGTAAAGTTCAGGGTAGAAGAAGGGCTTAGTAAGCCTAGAGTGGGAATGCAGGATACAAATCTGGGTCCTTCACAGGAAGGGAGATGAAATCAAACTAGAACAGGCACAGAGAAGAGCTACTATGGCAACAGGAAGAACAGAAAGTTTACCTTATGGCAGGAGACAAAGAACTTGGCCTGTTGCACCTAGAAATACAAAAGCTGAAAGGGGATAGGAGTGCTGTTTGTAATACTTTAGAGGAACAAATCTCCAGGAGGGGAAAAACTGTTAAACTAAAGGCCAGCCTTGGCATGAGAACAAGGTGATTTAGCCAGTCAAAGAATACATTTTAATGGATATCAGAATAAGGCTCCTAGTCATTTAGAGCAATTGGATTCTGTTACAGCTTTCCAAGAGGAGTAGTGGGGGCTAGAAATCCAACTGCTCTTCAAATGTAGCTTAGAAAATTTACAAAATGGGACTATAAGATGCCTGCAATTTCAGGAAAAGGACTTGATGACATGCTTAATCTGCATGGGGTAACTGGTTTGACTGCAGTTTAAGTCTGGAGTTCAGTCTGAAAGAGAACTCTATTTTTTTGCCTTGCTCATCAGTCAGGAGATTGCATATGTTAGGATGCACCTGTCTGAACAAACTTGAGACAAGTGAACAAAGATCAGGATTAGCAAATCAAGATGATGGGACAAAAGGAGGCAGATACTGCTCTCTGCTCTGCAGCCATGCCAGAAAGTGATGGGTTCTGAAGGTTATGAAGGTTGGTCTTAAATACACGCCTGTGTTGTGCACCCTGCTTTCATCAGTGTTTACTCATGCAAGAACCCCTTGTGACTGGAAAGGCATATCCATTGGAGGATGTGAAAAAGTGAGAAAAAATGTCTCCCATACTTTCTGGGTTGTCAAGAAGTCAGTGGAGCATGAAGGAGGCAGGAGCACTCCTTGGGGTCCACACAGTTTTCAAGAACCAGACGGTCTGATGGGTAAAGCAAGGTCTTTCCACTGCCACCATCTCTAAGATAATTCTTTACACTGGAGAAAACACCTGGAACATTCTCTTTTGAAGCAGAAGCTTTGTAAAGCCTTGGTAAGATGGTTCCAGATAGGTCCATCTGAAGTACCCCCTGTGCTCCAAGGATAGCAGATGAGGGCCTTTACATAAAGTCAAGTAGACATGTGTGAGCTGCCCCCATATAGCTACACATTTAGCACCAACTGGTTTCAAGAAAGAACACGCCCAGCAGTAGCACAGGATGAACTTTATGATTTCAGGTCCACTTTCAGTGACAAGTAAGATCCATTTGATAAAGAGACCAGTATAGCAGTGCTCATACCACTTTTATTGCTATCTCCTCTACAGAAAAAACCCCAGCACTGGTATTCACAGGACATGGAAGTTGGTAGATGTCTTCAGCAACGTCTTCAGCTCAGGAGTTGATCCAGATCTAGGCAATCTCAGACCTTAGGTACTATTAATTTCACAAACAGCTGTGTTTGAGCGCTATCTCAAATGCAGGATATGTACCACTTCTACCATCTCTCCATCACCTTGCAATTCAATTTCCACATCTTTAAAATGTGGGTAATTATACTTCTTTTCTTTTACCCTTCATGTGACATGGCCATTTAATTATAAACTATCTGGAACAAGGTCTGCCTATCCATATGCCTACCACCAAATACAACAGGGGCCCTCACTGGATGGATGTGGCCAACAATCCTAAAAGAAATTGTCATTAGTGATACTGTGCTGTCTCCTGTTTCAAATAAAGGACATTCAACAATAGAATTAAGGGGCCCTTCTCCTAAGACATATAGTGATATTCTTAACTACACCAGAAACATGCTTATAGGGTGGCCTGGATTGTTTGTCTCAGATTTTAGGGAAGTGAACAGATGTAACAATTTTCTATAATTTGGTTTAGTGCAGATGCTGAAATGGGGCATTCACAATAAAATATATGCAGTATATGTAATTTCAGCTGGATCCTCTGGTGTTTTAAAGTAAAAATGTGTACCTGCAAGCTGTTTTATGGTTTCTCAGTCATAATTATCTCGGTTACACAGACTGCTACAACTACAACTCTTTCTTCGTGTGCAAGCTTTTTAACAATGTCTTGACAATTCTGTGAATTTTGCAAGGCATGGTATTCTCCTTTTGCTTTGCTCAGAAGCCTGTTAAATTGTTTAATTTCTCTTTGCGGTAAATTTATGAAGTAATCAAATCAAAGAAGGTAGCAGCAGATAATCTATATGAGAAGCTCTTGCACAAGACTGAAAAAAGGATCAGTTTAAGAAACTCAAAGCCTAGATAATTAACACATTAACAACTTGAGCTGCAAGTATCTTGTTTGACAATAGAAAAGAAGCATTCATCTACTGCAATTGCATTATTATATTATGACTGGAAGGAGACTGGAAATGAAGGTTAAAATTCTTAACAGCTGCTGCCTGGTACATGCACTTGAAAGAGTCTGTTCTGCTGCCTGTGGCATTTCCCAAGGGATGTGGGAGCTGATGAATGACAGAGATGCTAATGTTAAAGTACCAGATATTTATTACATCAATACCAAAGAGTAGCCTTTGCTAGGTTCAACAATTAGGCTGAGGGTCCTCAAAATGCCTTGCTAATCACTGCATCAGCTGACCCGACAGACAGGAAGGCACAGGAAGGCAGACGCTCCCTTTGCCTTTTAGTATTCTATACATACCATTAGGGTTCCACTGGTCCTCTCCTCCCAGCACAAACAAGAAGTTTTCCACTTCCACGACACAGTGATGGGCACTGTTGTATGGCATAACTGCAAGCAAAGCAAGAATTCTTTGTCAGCTCAGGACACTGATTTTGTCAAATATTTCCTCTTTACCATCTGTATGAAATAATATGAGAATGAATCACCCCAGGTATGTATGAACATTGACTTAGCAGCAGACAAAGCCACTTATTAGTAAACTTATGCAATTCAATTTTGCAAATAATTAAAGAAAAAAAATCAGGAATTCTGGTCCCTCAGTGCCCCCTCACCTATCCAAATGCCATACATGCTGCTCTAAAAAAAACTTGAAAAAGGGGTGAAGTTGCATGGTATTTCCCTGAAAATAAACAGATGCTAGGAAACCTAGTATGCTAGAAAACATTAAAAAAACCTCAACCCAGCTTTGTTCTGTTGGTAATGTTTCCACAAGAAGAGTAGTATGTTCAGTAGCTTTCTATTACACAGCAATGAACAAGCTGCATTTCCATACAGTTTTAAGTTTTTAAATTAAGGTCCTGCTGATTTAATGCCTTTTCCAAATGTATACGCTTAATTTCCTGTACAATGTCATTAGCAGCACAATCACACATCTTCTATTCATCTAATCAGGAAGCCCTTTGTTAACAAAGATCAAAAGTGTGGCATTAGGTTTGCAATATTCC
>VZTZ01001991.1:342102-383009 GCA_013400955.1 Drymodes brunneopygia
AAAAAAAAAAAAGAGGCAGCCTATCTCACACTTGGATTATTTTGGGTGATATATCTCTCATTTCATTTGTTTTATTATCTTTTATTTTTCTCGGAATGCAGTTGTGCAGTATAGCATATGCAAATAATAATAAGAAGAAATATGCACAGCTTTGCTATTTAGGACACATTTTCTTAAAGATCAAGTGGGCTCATTTAAGCTTCTTACTGAAGTTTTTGTCTAAGCAATGATGAATAAATAAGGTATGTTTTTAGTTTCTAGTGAAGGTCGAGTATCTTTTTCATAGTCTGTGCTCTTACAAGGCACGTAAGTGAAGCAGTTCTTAAATCAGACAGCCAGGTACAGTGAAAGTTCATTAATTAAGGTTATTTGTTACTGGTTCAATTTATATTAACTGGGAACTAATACTAGACACTGCAAAAGATGTTACACTACCTAGAGATTCCTACAGTAGAATGAAAGAATGAAGTTGGGTTTTGCTATATTTTGAGACACCATATTATCATTATCTTACTCTTTAGTCTTGGACATTTTCCTGTTTTAAAATCTTCTCTCTCAAAACCACAGAACTTTTCTTGATTTTGTGGATGCTTGTAGTAAATAAGGAATTTGGTCTCCTGTGAGAAATTTGCTGTCTTCCTTAGATGCTTTTTGGGACCCTTCTTCTCAAGAAGAGACTCCCTAGGATCAGTCTGTAAGGGCTTCAATTTTTAAGTAATACAATGCTCTCTTATGGTTTCCAGTTAGGTCCAAGCTGATGGTTCCACCCTCAGCCTCTTCTGTTGGTCAGTCTGGAGAGCTCCAGCATTTATGAAAAAAAACTGTCTGCAGGCAGCACAAATGCATATTTTTTCACATTGTGTTTTCACTTTTGCAAACATTTGTGTTTATTTATCCACCATATGGACACAAACAGGGTCAGTAGAGGAAGAAATTATGCTTTCACCTTTTCTGCTATTCCCAGGCATATAAGGTATGCAATAAGACTCCCATAATTATTATGATAATTAAACCTTGAAAACTAATGGCTTAATCCTGGCTCCTGAAATTGATGGCAACATTCCCACTGATTCAGGATTGGGCCCAAATGACCCGAACTACCATCCATAACTCATGGGAAAGCTAAAAGGAAGCTTGCCTTAGAAAAGAGGGTAGTATTTGGCCTTCAGAAAGAAAGGTGACTGCAATAAAACACTGCAGACCTTTACTGTGACCTTTGTTTCTCTCAGAGCTTTGGGGAAAACTCTGTTCTTAGTCTCATGAATCTGCCCATGGAGCTGAAGGGAGCTGGACAAAACAGGGAGGATGGAACAACACTGTGGACATCTAAGAGGAAGGGAGCTTTAGGCACTGTAACTGAGAAATCAACCACCTCACAGTCTTTCTCCTTGACCCCTTAGAATCATGAGTTATACACAGAAATCAAAACTACGGAAATGAACAACTTTTTTTTCTGCTATAAAATGTCCCTTGAGAGCACAGAAAACTTGCAATATAAACCATGATTCTTGTGAACATACACCCAGATAGGACCTAACTTTTCATAGACAACAGTCAAAATTACATGGCACTGAACATGCTAAATTCAACATCCAGTAGGAGCAATCTTCTCAAACTCACTGGGCTTGCCAGGGTGTAACAGGAAGAATTTGGTCCATCACACAATCTGGCCAGGCTGCTGCTTTCATTAATTTTATATGAGTCTTTGTCTGCTGTTTTGCTTTAATAGTGCGAAAATCCCATCTTCTCATTTTTCGATTTCAACTCATTGGAACACCTGCCTGCCCCACAAAAAGGGTATTTGAAGAGAAGTTTGTACGCCATGCTCAAACACAGCCCAGCGTGAGTTTTTAGCGTGTCAGTCAGTGAGTTAGAGGGAAAGGGTAAGGAGAAGCTAATCAGGATGAAATGAGATTAAAGGCTGTCTAATTTTACAGCAACTGTGATCCATCAGCCACTGTGAAAGTGACAGTGGAAATGAATGATGGAGACAGACAGGTGGGGCTGTACATTTCACTGATTTATCCTCAAATGCACTGGGCCTTATTTTATTGAGTGAACATGACCGCATTTATCATGACTGTCATCTAAACCCACTTCCCTCCATTTAAAAAGGTCACTTTACTAGGAGGGAGTAGGATAGAGGCACTTTCAAAACAGATTTAAAATTTAATAACACATGTTTATAAAGCCCTGTGCAAAAATTCTTAACTTTATTGAAGATCGATTTTAAAAGAAGGCGAAAACTATTAAAAAGAGGAGAAGATAAAAAAAGCCACGGTCACCTGAGAAACATGCCAAGGTGATAAGTGCCAGGGAAAGATGTGAGATAGACAGATATAAACAGAATGGTTGGAGTGGGCAGAAACCACCTCTCCTACGTCCCTGCCCCTCACACACATTTCCCAAAGCTCAGGATGCCTACACGTTCCTGCACCAAGAGCACAAACAAGTCCAAACAGTCTTGCTGAAGACAGCACTCCCATCAGCCTCCTTGCTGTGCATTTGATGCATGATTGGTAGAAGACCCTTGGTAAGATGGGAGGCAATTTCTCAGGTACAGCTATGTAACGTGCAAAGCTTTCTAGGCCAAAACCAAATGGAAGGTTTATACTTGAGAATGATCCAGAAGGCAGTGGAGTCCAAGACTGCAGTGGTGTCTGCTAAGAAATACTTCACTACACAAACATCAGTGACACTGTGCAGGAGGTGGCACTCAGTTGTTCTTCAGATATGGATGCAGGTAGACGACACAGCAGCACTGCGTATCAGGATAGATACCCCAAAAGAAATTCCTCACATATGCCAAAGCTCAGCTAATAAAAAGTACCACACAATGTTCTGGGAACTCCTTTCAAAATCAGAGACTACAGGTTATAGCCAAATGCGCATGAAATCAAACACTTTCAACTATAATGCCTGTGAGGTCAACCAAAAGCAATGATGCTTCAAAGGCACCTCCATGATACACCTCATGTACCTGACATGCAACAATGTGTGCCGTCTTTCCCAGTTTTGCTTAGTTTCTGCCAATAATTGCACATTTAGGAAACAGCATCTGGTGGTTCTCCATACATTAATCAAAGGGTCCTCAGTTTCTCCTCCTCCTTACACCTTCCCCTGTCTATTGTCACTTCAACACTTAACGACCAGGGAAGAGGGGAAAACTAGAATAGCACTTCTCAAGACAGGAGGAGAATGAGCTCTGGTCCCAGGAGATCTGAAATCTGTGATACAGGCTACAGCCATTCCCTTGCTCTGCTAAAAACTCCTTTCAGGAATTCTACTCAATTCCTCTTCTCAAAAAAGACCCCCAAATCAACCAAAAAACCCTGAAACCAAACCCCAACAACAACAACAAAAAACAACTCCACAGATTTTTCACTGCCCTGAAGCATTCAGCTGCTTGAGATACATGAGGTACTGCAAGGAAAGTCAAGGAATCTCTCCCTCAACTACTGCACAGCTTGAGCATAGCCCCTTCAAGACTCAGTACACACCAAGAAGTCATGCTCAGCATCTCTAATGACCTGTGCAGATGACACAAGAGAAGAGTGTGTTTCCAGAACAAAGATGTCATTATCAGAGGACATAGGGATTCAATAATGACCTTCCACAATATTAACAATATCCTGTTGACTACATAATATTCAACTACTGCTTCATGAAAACTGGTTATTTCTACAGCTCTGAAGAGGGCAGAGCAATGAGAGATGTCTCTTTCCAGTACAGAAGGAACCTACAGACTCACTTGACGAGACTGTGATTTGCTCATGGCAGAGATGCAATATTCACGCAGAGACACAATATTCACTTCATTCCCAACCCTATTGGCAAAATGCTGGGCAGACCACAGCTGGTCCAGTTATTTCCTGTGAACAAAATACCAGATACTGTTCACCTTTCTGTGTTCATACATCATTTGCAGAAAGACTACGCATTTATTACAGAATGTTACTTGTTATTTCTCACCAAGGAGGTTATATAAATAAACACAAGGATTCCTCTGTGAATTGTTCTGTTCAATTGTTTGTTATTTAATAACTGTGGGGAAAGACTGACCACAACAAGTGTGAAATTCTAGCCTTGGTGAATGTGGTGGTAGTTTTGCACTGGCTTTAAAGGCATTAGATATTCATCCACTGGTATTTTCTGCTCAAAAGATAAAGAAAGAAAGTTAAAAGAAGAGAATGATCAACATAGATGGAGAATACCCCTGTTAATATTCCAATAAACTGCATTCTGTCACCTCAAATTCAAGGAAATACATGTGAAATATTTTTTCTACTAACATAGCAATGCCAGCCTTGAGTCTGAGCTCAACTCACTGGGGGAAGCCTGGGACAATCCAACAGCAGTTACTATAAGCAGAAAGTCCTATGATGAAGCACCATGCCTCAAAGTCACCTTTGAGGGAATATATCTGATACAGCTCTGGTCCAGCTGCACCACTGAGAACACCATCAGCTCAGATGGAAACTTCATCCGCTCTTCCTTCCCACGCCAGTTTTGTGACAACTTTATTCAAGCCATCACAAGTAGGATGGGCACAGAGCTGCTGAGTTCATTTACGATACAGTCCATAATTCAACTGAGGCTACAGGGTAACATAAGCACCAATAAAGAGTTATTTGAGCAGATCAAAGTCCATTCACAATACAGTGAATGATATTTCATATTAATTAGGGTATTTCTCATTGTGAAGATATTTCTTAATATGGAAAAAGTTTTTTTTTTCATTCATATATCAAGAGTCATTCTTTTATACACTCTCTGGAGTAACACCAGCCAGGTTTTTCCAGAGGCCAGGGGGGTTTTCAGTTTAGTTGTTTCAGTGGGCCAAAATTTTCATATCTGGTCATCTAAAATAAGACACTTAAATTCACACCAGATCAGGCAAATACAACATCAGAATAGCTGGTATGCTCAGCTCCCTCCTCAGATAAATTGCTTTAGGTTACTTGGATGCAAGTTCTGAGTACAGACCTGTCTGTTTCCATGGATGAAATTCTATGGCAGAATGTTCTGTTGGGTTTTCAGCAACATATAGATTTGGCTGTTTGCATGAACAAATTTCACCCATACATTTTCAAACCTGCAAGCATCCATTTGGATTTCATTTGAATAATAAAGCTGACTACTGGGATCAACAGTGTTTAAATAAGGTAGAAAAATACGGCACTCCCACCTTAAAAACTGATGTTCCTGTATCAAAAACCAGACACAATCTTCCCCATGAAGTACATAGAAAACCTATACACACTCTGCTGTGTGCCCGTGCTGCCTTCCCCACGGGAATGACTCTGTGCAGCTGAGCTGCTGATGCAGGTCTGAAAAGCTCATGTAAGTGAATACACCAAACATCCTGGCACAACTTGGAGCAAAGGCTGTAATGCACGGTCCCATGGAAAGATCCAAAGTGACAATTTTTGTTTTATTACTCCCTGCTTACCCACCTACCTGCTGAAGGTTGCCCCTCGCTATCCAGATGCCCCATGGATTTCCACAGACCATTTATCAAGAGACATTTGTCCACCACTGTGAGTTATGCAATGCTATCTCAGTGATGGTTGCTCCCCAGTAGAGTATCTTGTGTCCCTACTCAAGCCTGGGTTTACAATCACTGAAGTAGAGCCCAACATGTATTCGTGGGAAATGACATCTCGTCACATCATAACAGTCTCATGATGTGACACTTTGCACAACAAAAGCTTCTCATGGACGAAATGATGAATAGTCCCTGATGGGAGAAAACCACTGCAAAGCTGCTGGAAAGCTCTGGAAAGAAATATTATTTTGTCCCACTGGGGGCTTTCAGATTCTGCAAGATGTCAGCTCAAGGACATCCATTCCCTTCTCCAACAGTGCCACGGGGCAGAAAACCATAACCAGGAATGGTGTGTTTATGCCCAACTGCTTGTGACCAGTTGTATTTATTTATGGCCCAATTTCTACCTGACCTCGCACGCATTCTCCTGGTCTCCTCTGAAGGCAACCTTCCAAGCTCAGGACAATCACAGCCGCTCCTTGGGTTTCCCTGGCTGGGTCCTGTTGATGCTCCTCAGGGACCCATATCTTCAAAGGCATTCATCACATGCAGCAATATCTTACTTGGCCCCTACCACCCCAAAATCCAAGTCTTTCACAATCTTCTCTCTCAGTCTCACTACATTCTACTCTGCTCTCAGCTCCTGACTAACATACTATTTTAGAGTAACCTTTACCGAAAGGTTTTTTTCTTCCCGCTAACTCTCCAAGTCATTCCAGAAGAAGAAAATGTGATTTTCCATTTGGAAAACTCTACATGGAGGAGGGATATACCCATATTTCACTCTATTAAAAAAGCACTTTAGATATACCTAAGTTTATTCTTAATAGATAAATGGAATTCATTGCTAAAATTCACTGCTACAGATTTTTCATGTTTTCCCTTTAAATACTTCAGTATTCGCAAATGAAAGATTTTGTTTACAAGGAAGTCCAGCCCATACCTAAAGCACTAGACCTGAAGCAGAAGATGGTGGAAGGATCTGTCCTACCACCTGGAAAAAATCTTCCTTTCCCAGAAAATAGATACCTCATATCTCATATGGGCATCTGAAGAAAAGCCTGAGATTCCAACATGCCTAAACTCCAGCATTCCCAATTACAGCATGCAGAAGAAGGAATGTCCACACAGTAGCTAGACAAATACAAATAGAAAAGGAAGCACAGGAATTGATCCACATAAATTAGGTAACACCAAAGACTGTTTTCTCCAACAGAAATAAGGCAGAAATGTTTCTCTCCTAGACCTTTCTCCACAGATGAGCTTCTTAGGAAGGGAGAGACAGACCCACAAGAAAATTTTCAAATTCAGGGCAGGAAGTGACCTAGGCAGCAAAACCACATACTAATGTAAAATTGCCACAGATTATTTACTTTGTAAATCTATACACAGAAGACAAAACCAGAATGTATAGCTGAAAAAAAAATCCATTAATAGATGTAGACTAATTTATGCTAATTTTCTTCTGCTTTGAATGAAAACAGTACCATTCAGTATTTTCATTAAAAAACAGCTGTAAAAAGTGTGTTGTGATGCCTATTCTTAACAATTTAAAAAATTCACTCCATATGAGCACTCATATCAGGAATGTTGTTCAGTGTTCTCAAAAACCTTTTGTGGATTTAAAAATAATCTGGTCCAGAAACAGACAGAAAACCATGTTTCTCAAAACTGAATACCACGCTGAGTATCACAGCACAAGTAGCTGCTATTTAAATCAAGAGGTGTCAAAATTCATGGGCTGAACCACGTTCACACGGAATCACAAATAATTCACAAATCACACACTAGTGCATGGTCATGGACTTCTGACAAACAGGATGAAAGGTCATGTTAATTTAAATCACTAGCCGTGCTGGCACTGCAGGATTAAACATAGACAGTAGACTAAGGTAAACCTGTTGTGATCAATCCCAAAAATATAAAATATACCTGTCTATTTTGTGATATAATAATATATTTAAATCCTCAAATGGCTTGCATCTTTTGTTGAAGACATTTATTTTGCAAAGAATATTGTTCAGGAAAGTATAATTTTCACTTAGCTACGTGAAGGAAAGTGAGGACTGCGAAAAGAGTCTGCATGAACAGAACTGAGACTCGCTGTGCTAGTAAACATGGCTTGGACCAGGCTCTGGTGGAGACTGAATTGAAGAAGGGAATAAAACTGAAAAGGGCAGGGATGGATCAGGACAAGTCAGAGGGGACACAGCAAAAGTACTGGGACTGGAGGAAGAGACAGCAAAATCTGCAAACACAGATTGCATACTGATCCAGAGCTCTAAGTCCTGCAGCCTTCACACTCCCTTTTGTTGTCAGCACGTCTGGGTGGAATCCAGTATGTTTACACTCCCTGGTACCCAGGAGAACCTTCTTGCTTAAGGTCCAGTCCCATGCACACCAGAGGTCTGCTGAAACTGCCACTGCAAAAAACACTTCAGCCCCTTCTCGTCTCAGGATCCATCATTCTTTGTGATGGCAGATGCATGCATGAAGCCAAGAAATAAACAATCGAGAAACCACATTGTTTTTTTAAGGTGCATTGAATTTAACCCTGATCTGTTCCCCACTAGGCTTCCCTGCCTGGCCGCACAAATTGGAGTGAGCAGGAGTGCGAGGCCGTGAGAAGGGAAGGACTGATGTATTAGCAGCTGCACCAGTTTGGATCAGCTTGTAATGGTTGTGAAACTACAACCTCAGCACATAATACCAAGCCATTGAAATGGGTTTAACCCAGGGTTGCTGTGGCCCTGTCCCTCTTACAGCCCAGGCAATCCAGGCCACTCCTCATGCTAGCAGTCTCTCCTCGGAACCCCCCAGTCAGTACTTTCAAAGCAAGAATCTGGCAGAAAAATGATCCTAAAAAGAAGAAAGTATATTTTCATTTTGGTTTAAGCTAGTTTTTTTCTACAGCTACCCATTTCTCCTGTTCTGAGAACACAAATTAATCTGGGCTTCATCTTCAAAGCCTGATTTGATACCTGTGCCTGATTTGCAGAAGCACTCTGTGCTCACTGCTGTAACAGAAGTAGGCAGGAGAGGCCATCTGGAAAGCATGGTCTGAGGGGTCTTGAAATAGGCACCCCAAAGTAAAGGATACCTTTGACTTTCATCACATTGCACCTCTGTTCCTTAGCTGCAAAATGATAGACCGTGCTCCTCACAAAGAGGATGGCACAAAAATACAATTAATGTCCACGAAGCAGTTGGCCTCTTGTTGTGAAGTCTGTGAAGAAAACCTTGTGAAAAAAATTCTGTCTTCTGAAGATGATTTCAGAAGCATGTGACAGACAGGATCTACTTGCTGAACAACAGAGGAGAAACACTGTGAGCAGAAATTCAGCGCAGTCCCTTCTGTGCACTGACGTGTGACAAAGAATAGTGTGTGATATCATTGGAGATTTTATCTTAGTGCTTATGCAAACAGAGGCCGTATTAAGGTTGCAGAGGCAGCCTAATTCTCACATTTCTTAACTCCAGAGGGCTTAGTATCACCATCTGTCTAACACTCTTTTCAAGCTGGGTGTGAGACCCTCGTGTGTGGTCCACCCCAGGCCTGACAGACAGCTAACACCTTCCTGCTGCTTCAGCATCTCCAAATCACACACACATAGGTGCTGCAGAGTCCGAAGCCTAGGAAGCCCATGGTCAGAGTTGTAGGAGCCCTCCTCCTCCTCCTCTTCCTCCTGCTGCTGCCGCAGTTCTTCCAGCCAGCAGTGTGAGACCAAGCCACTAGATGGGGTGCGGTGTGCTCGGCTCCCCCCTCCCCGGGGAGACGCGTTTCAATCATCCTTTGGCTTCAGGTTTTGCAGCCAACCAAAAAACAAAAGAGGTGAAACGCAGCACAAAAAAAGGCATAGCCAGCTTCCTCCCAAGCAGTTAACTTCTGCTTGTTCCTCGTGTTCGGCGTGAAAGGCAAGAAATCAAACGGAGTACACAAACCCCCGGGAATGCTCGGTGCATCAATCCTGGCGGATGCTGAGCCCCCGCCCGCTCCCGCTGCCTGCAATGGGCATGGCAGGTGCTCAGCCTTTGGCACGGGTATCAGTCATACCTGCTTTGCCTCGTCTTGTCTCAGCTCCTCGAACCCAGACTGCGCAAGGATCAGTCAGCGATTTCTCTGGCAGTCCACATACATCTGCTTTTCTACTCCACGCGCCAGTCCCAGTGAAATACAGCAGGCACAGTTCCCGTCCCCACCAATACGCCGCCAAATCTCACTCCCTCTCTCCTAATAATGATCTGGAAGCAACAACATGCTCGCTCTTAACAAAGAGCGTGCTTCCTCATTACAGGGGGTAAGGAAGAGGAGAGAGGATGTGAGGAAACTGTGACACAAAAAGACAACTAAAGAATTAAAGGGAAAAAAAGTCCTTTCTAAAAGAGTTAAGTCCTTTTCAATGGAAAGATAGTGCTTTACTCAGTCAGTCCCCAACTGAACTGCATAATGGTGGCCAGATTACAGCTCTTTTCTCATTCCCTAAAGAATGATCTTCTGGGGAAGGCAAGATGAAGCTGAAGCATGTCTAGTCCATACTGGAAGGAGCAAAGGGACTTGTATTTACCTGCATTTCTGCTGCTGCTGAATTATGCCCTCTCTCACTCTTCCCCAGCAGTTTACAAGAAGAACTGTCCCTCTGAATGCACCATCCATCCCAATAACAATCCTTATATTAAACCTGTATATAAAATACAACCGAACACTCCTTCCAACATCCAGCTTCTTCCAGCTTCCCAAAAAATACCAACACCCTAGATCCCCTGCACAGCACCCTTTCATGACATGGCCCAGCCTTGTAAGCTCCTACAGACTCCTTCTCCATGGCCAAGAGAAGGAGAGCAGAAAGCCAGGATGATTTTGAAGCCAGTCTTTTCTTTTCCTTGTACAGTATGAATAGGGAAAGTCTTCCTGCTCAGCAGAGGAAGACTACCTGAGAATAGCTGCTTAAGATGCTCCTAACACAGGGCAGCAGTACTAGCAGGGGTAAGCACATCCTCAGTTCTCTTTACCCCAGGAACAGAACAACTTGCACTTTGCAGTCTGTCACAGACAATACTGCACAGACTGATTTCCCTGCAAGTGTCTCAAAACCCACCTTGAAAGAGCCACTGCACTCAAGTGGCAGTGCAGCAGTAGGATTTGGCAGGATTGCACTTCAGCTGTGAACTGGGAGAGGAGCACGGGCAGACAGATATGTGCCTGCCCAACAGTGTGTCCTGTCACATACCCTGCAGGTGGAAAGTCAATTTAACTTTCATTCCCGATGAATTTAGACTTCCACAAAGAGAAGCAGATGTAAAAAATGGGGCAGAAAAAGGAACACCAAGGAAATAAAATTAAAAAGTGCATTTGAGCTGTTTTTTCTTTAATTCATTGCAAAAACTCAGTTAAAATGCGCAGTGCATCACTCCTGGACACTAATGCAGACCGATCCTGCCTAAGGAGTTTGCAGTCTTTATATAAATTAATAAAGACAGAATATAATCGCAAATGCAGAGCATTTGATCATATATATTAATATGGAGACTGCTGATCCACATCTGGCTAAAATAAATGTGTTTTTACACAAATTAGGTTACCACTGATACAAACAGTTTTGGTTCATACTACAGAGCATGAACAGATGATCAACACTATTGCTTTGGTGTAGCACTGTGCTTGAGGAAGTCACCACTTATCAGCTGGGCTGTGGTAATTGCTTCTAGTCTCTTACAATTAGAAGAAGCCACTAGCTTAAACTACCTTAAGCACTGATTACATTGCTTAAATGAGCACATTTTACCTTACATTTGTAACCACTCAGGAACACAGCACTAGCAGGCATTGTGGCTCAACTACTGGGTGCTACCTTGGGAAAAAGCAGATCAGCTGGATCTCTTGCAATCCTTTGGCCACAACAGAATTACAAAAGACTACACTCAATAAACTTCCACGGGTGACAAACAAACAAGAATAGCAACTACCTCCAAAATGAGCTGATGAAAGCAACCTACTCTTTAGGCCAGTGTACCCTATTAATACAGTACTAAAACACTGAAATTTTGCACTGACTGTACACATCCCAAGAACCACTATGGAATATTTATTGCAGAAATAATTTTGTTAAAATTCTGTAGAGACCTTGAAGTCAAACTTTAGATGTTAAGTCTACAAAGACAGCTCCATATGATCAGCTGTATGTAAGCTTTCAAATGGTTAAGTCCTCTGATTTATTTTGTTTTCTGACATAAAGTACTTTTTGGTGTTCTGTAATATGTGGAACATCTGAACGACTGCAAAAACCTCTTTGGGACACTTGCTGAGATCCATCTCACTGGATCTTCACAAATAAATTCATTCCTATTGCAGCACCAGGGTGCATAAACATAGTTTTGATAAAAATGAATACTAAGCAAGTTTGCAAAAATCTCGGCTTCAAATCATATTACCTTGAAGGCTTAGTTATTTGTTCTCTACTCTACAGTACAAGTGCTGATAACCCAAAACATTTTCAAAAATTACAAGCCAGGCCACTATATCCAAGACACTACATATGCTTGATGCCCCTTCAATTTACTTTCCTCAATTTGCTTTCAATTGACTTTTAATTTTCAACCGTAAGATCAAAACCTCCCATTTGAAAAACAATCAGTTGAATCAGAAAGCTTTGTCTTAATATACTAAATGTGCAAGATCAGAGATAAAGTTGTTGGCAACACAGCTAATGTAACTCTGCAGCAAGTTCCTTGAAGTAATCAGAATTAGGTACTCAGTTACGCTTTATTTGGGCACAAGACAAAGGACAGCATTATTGCTGTGCTCTGAGGGGACAGTCCCAGGGTAGAACTGTGAGTACCAAAATTGTTATGGTGTGGTGTAGTGATAACTGAACTAACTTCATGTTACTGACCTAGCCCCAACTGGTGTGCTCTCAAGTTCTCCTTTGTTTTAAAGGTTCCAGTTGGTCAAGGGCCCAAGTTCAGCAGGAACTGTATCCACCAGTGGCAGAAAAAATGCTTTAAAAAGGCATATATAAATGATCAAAAATGGGTAAATTGAATATTTCTTCCCAGTTTTTAGTATCTGTCTGTGGGTTGCTCTACTGGACAACCACAAATCATTTATAAGTAGAATAGACTTAAAATTCTTAATACATTTCACCCATAGATTTCACAGAGTGACATGAATTTGGTCCACACCATTCTCTTTTCGTACCTCTAATAGCCCAGACTCTCCTTTGCTTGTGTGTTTTTGTTTTTTTTCCTGCTACACTTGCCTGACATTTTGCCCCAGCCTCTGGAGGCCACCCAAGAAGGGTTCCAGCTGTGGACTTGTGAGCAGTTCTGGTGTCTGCCCTCATTGTCCAACCCAACCAACCAAAACCAGTCACTCCTCAACCCCACCTGCACCCTCTGTGGGGCTGCTGACACCCAAAACTGATGCGCAATCATTCATTTCCCACTTTGATGCTACTTTTGCAGCCTTGCTTTTGTGAAGAGGAAGAGGATTCTCATCCCTGGCTTTGCACCCCTGGGCCACTCCAGCAGCCACTGAGGCCTAAACCTGCAGCAGCCTGCAAAACCTCTGAGCCTCAGGGGAATCACAGAGCCTCTAAGAACATTTTCTGCATACTGCAAAAAGGTAATTAGGGACTTCAGAAGAGGTAAAAAACCATGGTATCACGACGTAGCTTCATTCCCACTGAACAGCACTGCTTTGTGCCATGTAAAGCCAGAACACTTGTCCCTCTATTATTTTCTCTGACGACAATGAATTATTTTCCAATACTGAAAGTTTCAAATGAAAGCCCTGAAGTGACTGCAACTACTTCAGGTGGGCACCAATGCTTTACCTGAGGGGGAACCCCTTTCCATGGCAGCCTTGCCTCTCTGAGGAGAAGCCAGGCTGCCAAAATAAACTTGCTGGAGTGTAGCCAAATCATGGCTTCAGGAAAAGGGATGCTATGTCAGGGCTTTATTGATGTTGTAAATCTTTGCAGTTAAGAAAAATCAAATTTTGGAGTGCTGAAGTGATCATTTCTTGAAGCAGTGCTAGAGACAGCATGGGAGCGGACAGAAGGACAGTGGCTCTCATCTTGCTGAGTGAAATATGTCCTGATGCAGAAAGCCCCTGGAACATCCTGCACATTAGCAGAACCTAAGTTGGAGGCTTGAGTATTGCCTAAACCCATACACGGTTTGAGTTGGAGGCTTGAGTATTGCCTAAACCCATACATCTCTGCCCCGAACGTGTCTTTCTTTCCTGGAGCCAAAGTTAATGGGAGCCAGTAAATGCCCAGCTGATTCCAGCAGTCATGATTCTGCTGAATAAAACAAAGTTTAAACGAGCTTGTGCAGACATTAGTGATAAAGCAGCTGGAGACAAGGTCTGCACGGGTACTAGCCAGAAGGATGGGATTTGGACACCACAGATCATCCAGATCTGTGCAACTGGCTGCCACGGTACTTAAAATAATTGCAGTCCTCTGGAGAGAGTATATAGATAAACTCTGTCCTATGTTAATGCACCATCATATAGAGTTGTTTACAGGCAGTACTTAGTAAAGTACTTAAGCATGTATTTAAACAGGCTGCTGAACATCAGTGTGATTAATACTTTGCTGAATTAGAGATATAATATGAATACATTTTTCTGCTGTTGCAGTTTTTCATTATATACACTTATAAGCTGGACATAAGGATTTTCTTTCGGCTTTGCATCCAGCAAATGAGTTAATTTGGGAGTCAAATTCTGCCTTAGTTATGCCTGCACAATGCCTTTTATATGCATGAGAGCAGAAGACTTCTCTTTAATTGGACTTATTTTTTGTTAGTTTATAATAAAGAAAAAAACAAATCTGTTTCTTTCTTTCTGACCCTGCAGCTCTTTGACATTCCTTTCATGTAATTTCAATCAGAAAAGTATCTTTTACATATGGTGCGTATGTTGGTGAAAGCTGTGCACACACAGCAGCTGCAATTCTTGACCAGCAAGCAAGCAGCTGCCGTTGAGTACAGATTGGAGCCACACACTTTGTTATTCTGCATGTAAAGCTGGGGGAGAGGGAGGAGAAGAGAAGAAACATGGCTCTTACATCACTCATCATGGTAATTCTATTTAAATATATTTTAATGATTTCTAACAACATAATTTGCCAAGCCTCCCCACCTCAAAGTGATGCAAGCACATCTCTCTCTCAATTTTTCCTTTGCTGCTTAGCATAGGAGGAACATTGACCATCTTATAGTTCAAGTTTTGGAGTAAAACCTTTTTTTAATCCTTCTATATGTATTTTTTTAAATAATCAGAACTCAAAGCATTAGCCTGCTCATATACATTAATGTCATCACTGCAGAACCATCACTTTACTTGCCTTTACTTGCAGCTTCTACTCACAAGGAAACAAGCTTGATTTAATAGTTTTAGCTACAGCCATCTCAAGAGTTGAAGACTTCTCCCCCCCCAAATTAAAGCTAAATCGTGTGCATTAAATACATTATCTACTTGTAATAAAACGGGAATATTTAAAATGATTCAGTCACAGATAATTTGTTGCTGCAAACGACAGGCTTGCATCAGCCACTGGCCGATCTGGGTGTGTGCTGAGCTCAGGGAATGCTTGGGTAGGCTTACCCACTGCATGGAAAACAGATGTTCACACTGTGGAAAAGATTCCTATTTCCTTTTGTGGTCTTGAGGATCCTGAGTGGGATCTCTCATGCTAAACAGCTGGGGTGCTGGGCTTCCTCACCCACTGAAGCCCTCACGTGCAGGTTAGTCCAGAGCACTGCAGCTGAAAAACAGCCACCATTCCAAGCCAAAAACACAGCCCAATTTATTTCACACTCAGCCCCCAAGAATCCAGCAGAGTGATTCTCCGGAATAGCTCTGGAGGGGCTCAAAGGCACCCCTTTTTTTCAGCCCTGGGGTGATCTATTCACAAGCAGGGGCGGCACAGCCATGGGACAAGGTAGGGCCACTCATACTACAGCTGCTTTTGTTGCTCCTGCCTGGCAAATACCAGAAGAGACCACTTGTCTAGACTGATGGGAAAGCATCTGTTAAAGCAATTAATTAATTTGCCCTAAAAGATTGAGGCCAGGCCAGGATTTGCCCCTTTCCCAGTGCACAGTCTGATCTTAAGCAATGGGATTTCTACCATTTCCCATGGGAGATTATTCCACAACCTAATAGATCTCAATGTCAGGAAGTTTTTTCCTGATATTCAGCCATAATTCATATCCATGAATTATGAGCTACTGTCGACATCACATCCATTGAGGCATTCCTAGAGCCTGCTTCATTTAAAATTATATGCTCTAGTTATGCAGGGTTTCTGTGTACTAGGGCAAAATGCTTTTTCTGCAGGTTAATTCATTACTATTCAATTTGTTAACACTTTTTACCTCGGTGTGAACAGTCATTCTGCAGTTGCATACCCTGTATAGTACCACAATCCCCGTTTGGGAGTAGAATCACAATATATAAATATGACAAAACAACATACCAAAACCCATCCCCGTAAAGACGTATTAGTCTGTTTGTACAGATACTCCAGCATTCAGTTAAATCATAACAGTAGCTCATACAACACCTGGTATGAGACAGAAAGCTTAGAAAAAACCCTTCTCAAGTATGCAATAAATTTTATTTCTGTCTTAAACAGAGGGAAGGTAGGGGAGTGGGGGGGGGGCAGTAGGGAAGGGGAAAGGGATGGGGAAGGGAAGGGAGAAAGGAACTTATGCTGTGAGAAAATAGAGGAAAATTGAAAAGAAAATGAGTTCCTGTAAACAATGAGCCTCTACAACACAGTAAGAACATACAACAGCAAATAGAGTCGAGGATGCAAAATATTCACTTCTTATCACTACAGCACTTAGAAAAATGGAGAAAGTTAAGGAAGGCTTCAGAAAGCTGTATTGCAAATAATTGTGTACAAAACACTTCTGAGAGGGAAACTGCCTTTTAAGAACATTTGAGAGGAGAAAATTCATAAAATGTACCAAATTCTCAAAGAATTCTGAGGATTTCAATGAGAGTTTTTTATTATTACATTTTACCCAGCTAGCAGTGTTCTGCCATCCTGTTTGCAGCCCATTTGTACCTAAATGCCACATTAGCCACTGGAAAAGGGAATGCTTTCCAAAGTAAGAAACTAGAAACGCACCTGAGTTCATTTTCATATCTATACGTGCCTAGCTCCCATTAATGCTACATAAATCCCAGAGCAAGTAGGTAAGAACAAACACACAAATTTTACCTGGAATCATCTTAAAAACAGAAGGTGATGTTTGCTAGAAGCACTGAATTTTCACAGTCACGTATAATTTTGTGTTAAAGTTATTGCAGATGGCTGATTTTTTTAGAGACAGTGGCCAAATAGTATTGAGGAACCTACACAAACAGGTCTGGTGAGAACATTTTGGTGATATTTCTTTTCACTAGAAATTATGTGACTTTATTGAAATCTGTATCTAGCCAGGTGGGACACTTGCCTTGGACAGAAGACAGGACAACACAGCTCCCAGCTCCTACTGGACCAGAAGATGTGTGTACATAGCAGACAGACAATGCCCATAGACTGAGATGGACTCAAAATGCTGCAGAGCCTCTAGGGTGGCATTAAGCCCACATATCTACATTCTGTTGATCACCTGGTGAAGTCGTAGCAACTTGTCATTTGTAGCTAGGCAGTTTCTGGTTTGCAGTTCGCCTTGTGAAGCTTAACAAAACTTTCTTTGGTGGAGCTGTGAAACACCCATTGGGACATACATGAAGAATTCACAAGCTAAAAAATTACGCTCTTAAGTGCGGCCTTCTTCCACAAGAGATGTTGAGAAGAGACGGGATGTTCTGATGTGACTATGGTTTTGCCAAAACATTTGAAGTAATTTTTTTTCATTTTGCTTTGGAAGTAAGCTGTAGAAGTTGCTACAAAATGGAACTGTCATCCTCAAGCCATTTGTAAACATATGTAACTCAAGTTAAAAGATGACTTGGAAAAAGGTAAGCTCTGCGATCCAAGAGGAAAGCTTTGAGTCAAAGGTTCTGATGCCCTTGCAAGGATGTAGCAAGAAGTGGCATCCCCAGGAGCCAGCACCTTTCTTTGTAAGATGTCCCCACAGCAGCCTGACATCAGTATCTGCTGTGAAAATGACACTGATCATGGGGTAACTCATCTGTCTTGCACCTGCTGTCTTTTTACTCAGCTCTTCACTGCCTCAGTGCCCTGCCTGAGGTAGGGCCACTCCTCAGTGTTTTGGAAGGGGGTTGTGTCCTGTTCTCTCCTCCCACTCAGGTTTTCAGCCACAAAGGCTGAGCAAAGGCTGGGAACAGGACATTCGCATAACACTTCTGGACTCTCCCTGGAAGTAACTGTTTGACAATGGTGTTTTTGAGGACGAAGATGAATAGGCAGGTTCAGGCATCTTTGTATATGCAAGAGGAAATGAACAGCCTGGTTTCCACAGAAGTGGGTGTTCACAAGCCCATAACAAAAGACAGAGAGTAGCCAAGAGAAGCGGAAAGAGTGTTGAGGGCTTTAGCACAAACAGACAATGCAGTGATAAGAGTTGTTGTTTCAAAGATACACCATAGCAAGATGTGTAGGGAATGGGAGCACAGGAATAGAAAGCTATCCAGAATTTACAACACACCACATTTACAAGTAAGGCACAGGGAACAGAAGAAACAATCAAGTAACACTTGCCTAAATGGAGAAGATGACAGCATTGTAATCAAAACCAAAAATGTGCACAAAGAGGGCTGACATTTCTTGAAAGTTATCTCAAATGGCAGTGCAGAAGAAAATAATATTTAACACATAAATAAAGCAATCATTGTGAGAACCCACTATGTTTTACACATTCTCAGACTTGTGTCTTGCTCTTAGACATGCAGGCATGCGCCATTAATGGCACTCACACAGCTGAACTCCCACGCATCACCCTCAGAATGGGAGTTGTGGCTAACCTCTGCTATGTCACATGTGAAAAAACACTCTTCACTGTATTTCTGTTTCTCACTTCTATATTCTTACTTCCCTGTAGGTGTAAAACATGTGGCTTATTGGCAGTGCGTATGACCACCCTGAATTAATCTCCTAAATCCAGGCTTAAAGCTGGATAGTCATACCTATCAGTCAAGTTTTCTGTGTGTGAATCTTTCTTCCTTTGTGACCATATTTTCCTGCTTCTGAACCTTTTAAAAGAGTCTAAGTATAAGGATGGAAAACACAGATGGAATTTATGTTTAAAATTAGCTTTCAGTGCAATCCATGTGTTTCTTTAAGGAGGATACATAGAAGCATGTGCATACGTGTACATGTACAGCTTCTGCATACATCTACCACATTTATTAAACCTGTCTAGTGGGTAATATAAAGACTACTGGCTTAGCAGTATGCTAATACTTGCTCAAGCTTTTCAATGCAGTGCTGAAACCATCCTTGACACAGCACTGAAGCAGAAGCTGCAGCATCCCCAACTGCTGGATAAATGGAGTAAGAGAGAGGAAATTTATCAGGGCTGCCAAGAAGTGCTCATCAAGACACATTTTTTGACTAACATGTTTGCACTATTCTCACAAGTACAGAAAAAAAGGAGGGAGAGGAAGAAATTAGAACAAGCATTTATCAAGACAACCTGTCCATCTGATTTCATACATTTTCTGCAAACATCACTTCTTTTGTTCAGTTACCAATTGATTTGGGGTAGATTGAAGGAGGAAACCTTTGCTTCTAACACACTATCATTCTTCAAAAAAGTAAAACCTTTGCAGTGGTTGAATGTATTTACGTGAAAGACATCACATTTCCAAAGGCACAATGTATGCTAGGCATCTAGTAGTACTCAAGCTGACACTTAAGGCTTTGAAAATTTCTTCGAAGAACCTCTGATGTGAGCTATACTCATACTGTTTGTCTTATAAGTAGCCAACCTGGAAAATAGAAAACTGGGTGAAACACTCCAACACATGAAGGATTGAGAAGTTTTCAGAGACTCCAGAGACATTTCAGAAAAAGATGAACATGAGTTTTGTTATTAATTTGCTCAGGAAGGACAAAGTATCATTCGGTATAGGAAAGGATGATAGAACTGAGCACCATAGAACTGCCAAAGAAAACATGGAAGAGAGAAATACAACCTATTCCAGCAGAAACAATGCAGGCTGAGGAGTGGAGTGACCCAGGTTCTCTGATGCTGACTTTGAAGCAAACCATTCTACCTTCCTTTTACTTGACTTCCCTTTGGATAAAATACATAAATAATGATGTTCAAAGGGTTTTGAGAACCATCAGTATGCCTAAATGCTGGCTGACATGCAAAAATGTTGTTACTGAAGACAGAGGACTGCTGCACTATCACAGAACATATTCAAGGGAGATTTAAAAAGTCAAAATGACAGAAATAACATATGCTGTATTCAGACCAGACTACCAGCAGGAGAGTGCTTCATGTAAAAATGAAAGCACAGCCAACCTGGGGAAGGAAGGAAAAGGTGGACTGCCTTTATCAGAGCATCAAGGATGGAAAAGTTTCTGGCTGCTCATTATGATCAGGGAATCAGATGAAAGTGAGTAAATGACAACTCTTTAACCCTCTGTGATTGCTGCTGGCAGCAAGGAGAGGGATTGGGAAGGAAATCAAAGTGGCTGCTTCATTGTTTGTCTTTACACATTGACCAAACACAGGATTTAAATACACCTAGCAAAGGGCAGGAAGACCAAGACAAACAGAGAAAAGGACTAAGGGATAACTAGGAGAAGAAAAAAACCTGAAAAGAGATGCTGCTGGTCATCCTAACTAAACTCTCCAGTTCTCTGGTGGCTTTCTGGATATTTCCCTGTCTTTCCTATACAAATATGAGACAGTTCTCATTGGACAATGATGTTGTCTTTCAGGATGGATTAAAATCCAAACCTAGTGCAATCCCTAAGCACAAATGTATTATGGCCCATACATATATTTGCCATTATTGTGACATTCCCTGAATTCTCTCCGAGGTTCACCAAGATGATGTGGTGAACTAGGGAGGTTAAGGAATGTTACAATTAACATCTTATTGAAAAACAAAGTATTGATATGAAAACAGTATCTCCTGCAGCTGCAGCTTCACTTGGATGGAACATGCCTTGTAAGACTTCAGTAATGCTTCCAACATTTTACCTTTTGTGCTTTAGAGAAAAAGGAATTTTAGACTGAAGCAAGGAATCACTGCATATCTGGAAATCTGTAAGACACGATTTCTCTTCTAGTCATCACTTCTAATCAGACAGATGGATAAATTGCTATAGAAAAAAACACAGAAAAACCTCACCTAAAACAATGACTGCATCATTTTTATTTATTTCTTGCATTCTCTGTTCACATAGCAAGAAATTTAATTCCAGTTAGATCATTCTCTTGTGATACTTTTTTCTTTCATTTAATATATTTTTAAATGCTTAGAAGCATTATGACAGAAAAGCATGTATTTTTTGCCCTGGTTTATACCCATCATCCTTACCATTACAACGAGACAAAAGCATTAAAGTAAAATTAATCATGTCAAAAGATTTTTGCAAAAAACAAGGGAGACCATGCATAAAGCATCGCTTTGTCTAGTGTGAAGTCACGCTCTGATTAAAAACATATAATGAAAGTGAAAGTAATACATCATTGCCTTAGCAGTAGGGTTTTTGGGAAAGCTATGCAATTCTGAACACAAAAAATCTTTATAGGCTCTGGATTTTGCAATTATTATAGAATAATTCTAACAAACAAAACATTGCTTCACTTCCTTAAAGTTTAATTAATCTTAAACGTTGCAGTTAAAACAAACAGCCAAAAGAGTTCTAGAATTAAACACAGACTCCTGGCAGGACCATAACTGGTAATTAAAACCCAAGAAGCAGTGGCTGGTTCTGAGCAGTGAGGCATGAGGTGGTGACACAGAGACCTCCCTCACTGCCCCACGTCCAGTGAGTAGTTACGAAGACTGCAAAATATCATGGAATAATGAAAGCCCATTAAACAGAGCAGGACTTTTGCTGTTCCTGAGGACTGTCACACACCCATCAAGTGTTCCATTTCTGTCACTGGGCAGTGGTAGCCTGTTGCTGCTACGTGACCTATGTAGTACCCAGTTAAAAAGTGAACTGGTGTTTGTGCACCTGTAGGCAAGCCTGAAAAGAAACCATACAGTGAAGATATTTGCTGTACTTTGCCATAAAGTCTATAAAAGCCTCTACTTTGCTCAGGCACAACTGTGCAGTAAGTGTTTCAAATTAAACACCAACGTGCACATTATGATGTGCATAATATTATTATAATCTCAGATTAGGATTGTGCCCTTATCAAGCAAAATAAGATGGTAAAAAGTGTGTGTAGAATGCCACTTGCTTTCTCCCTTTTTTCCTCTTTATTCTGCCTCTATGTTGTCAACACAGAAACAATAACTCTATGAGAAATACCAGATAGGAAAAATACACAGTAATACTAGACTGTGAAAAATCTACCGATCCCCTGAGCCATAGCATTCTTGCCTATAGATGATGACATTAAAAAATTGGAAATGGGTGCATGCTTCCCCTCCTCTCCTGGGTCTATGAACAAGGCAAGTTGTTTTCCTGATACCTTTAGAATTACTCCCATTAGTACTGATGCATTTGGTGCTTTGGCTATCCAGGCAGAGAGAGGTGGGCAGGATCCCCTGCCAATAGATCTAGTCTTGTCTAGGGAACAAAATGAGATTGCTCCTCTGCTGAGCTGTCATACTCGATAGCTCGTGCTGTTCCACCTGCACCCGTGCTCGCAGCTCCAACTGTAGTGCCACGGCTTGCATGGAGTCAGTAGTTCCTGATGGTTGATCTTCTCCTGTTCCTCATGCATCACACAAGGCAGGACACAGACCCCTGAGCAGCTGAGTGCTGAGAAGTGAGCCGCTCTCCATGCTGAGAAGGAAAAAGGAAACAGGCAAGCAGCTCCCTCTCAAATGGGTCTGCAGGCCCTCATGAGTGATTTCTAGGGCTCCTCTCAGTGAAGGGCATCAAGAGGAGATTCAGGCTTCTCTCATCCACCTCCTCCTCAATGGTCCTGACACTGCACCCAAGATTAAGTGCTTCCAAGCTCCTTTCCCACCTTCCCTACCCCCAAATGCCACTAGCACAGAGAGCAGAAAATGAGGAACGTAAATGGGTTTGGAGGAAGGGAGAGGGAATTTCTGTGCACGTTTACATTGGATCAGTAAGCCTCTAAGTGCAAAATGTGGTATTTTGTTGGTGTGTGGGGGAGCCTATTGGCGGCCAGAAGGTTAAAGAAAAAACTTTGTAACAGGAACAAATCAAATACACCTAAGGCGATAATAAAACAGAACATCTTAAAATACCAGACTACAAGAACTGAAATTCTTCCTATCACAGAACCTCATGAGCAGGACATAGCTTTTACCCTGTCCCTATTCACTAAGGAGTAAACTCCTCATTTGCACTGACAATTTGAGAGTGAACTGCAACCTCAGGACTGAAAGCACTATCTAAATAAGTAAAAAAAAAAAACCCAAACAGAAGAAAAATCTTCTGCCTTTGCGGCTGATTGTGTATCTCTGATACGACAACAGTGGATTGAGAGAGGTAAAAGGGTAAAGAAAGAAAACCCCTTCCTAAATTGCAAAAAAGTACATGACAAATAAAGATAGAACTATGTCCTTAAATTCACACACCCCCTAAATACCATAGTATTTTGATACCACACCATGGCTGCACTGAGATACCACTATGCTATAAACTTGTACAATTTGTTGTCTTCCCTAAGACTTCTCAGTCACAGTTCTTCAAGTCCCTGCACTCCTATGCTGTAGAGTTCTTCAATGTTTCATGGAAAGGACAGAAGTTCTACTCAGACTTGTCTCCCATTCCCTCTTAAGTTAAAAAAAAAAAAGGGGGATACTTGAAACTCTCATTTCAACTGGGGTTTTTTTAACATAGTTTTTGCTACCGTTCTGTGAGTAGCAAAATACTCTCTAAGAAATAATGTTTGTTAACATTTTGTCTTTTTCAGTGTGAAAAGACAGGCATTCTTCTCTGTATTGTTCAAACTTTAGCCCAGGCCAAGAGGGCATCCTTTTCTGGCAGGATTTGCAAGAACAGGATTCCTCATGTCAAGAGAGGGCTGTGTATTTGACAGCTGTTGTCTCAGCCAGCACTGAGACAGATCCTGGGACCTTCAGGACTTCCAGTGCTGAGCAGCAAGCACTTCAACCTGAGCTGGCCAGGATGGTAACAGATACCTTGTTTTTAATGACAGCATAGAATGTTACGTGCACTAAGCATAATGGAAAGAAAACTTTTCTTTCCTATTTCTTAGATGTAACACAGAAAAGACTGAATGCTCTACCTAAAATTATTCTGAAACATCTCTCAACACCACCATAGACAGTGGTGTTACTCCAACACTAGAGATGGACATTTAACTAGAGCATTTAGGTATCCTGCCTCAGGGTAGTTTCCCACAGTCTTGGAGACAGCAACACAACGTAAATAACCAAGAGCTGAGTAAATTACATTCTTACAAAATCTAACAATTTACAGCTAGTTAAGATTCAGAAAAAAACTTTTAACCTTAATTCAGTTGAGAGTTCAGATCTTGAAGCAAGAGATCCATACCTCCTGCCTCTCCTGTTGAGCCACTGGATTAGACACAGCAAATGATAAAAAACACCTGGACAATTCTGCCGTAGGCAGTATCATTGATTTTTCACTGACTTACCATCTTCAGAATTTTCTTAGAGGAAGTGTACAGAGGTGGGTATTGTAACTCATTATTCTGAAAAATGTGAAGCATAATGTGTTCCCTAGCACAGATGCTGTAAACATTTATGATGTCCACTTCATATAACCTTTTGTAATTGTCATTCTTACACAACACCCTCAACTATTAGTCCAGGTCATCTATACCTGAACAGTCTTTATGTGGTACCACTTTGTGAAAGGCTCCTAAATCTTCCATGGGAAAAGAAATCAATTTGCAAGGGCATTATTTCAAGTCCTGCATCACAGCAATTTGTAAATTTTTTTCATCCTAATCTGTGCATGTAATATTAATGTGGATGGATGCTATTACAGGGCTTTGGATAAGGGAGAACAGAATTCTGTAAAATGTATTTTACTGGGGAAAAAAAAAAGCAGGTCTAATAGGAAATCCAGGTTTTACCAGTTGTCCAGTTTTAGAAGTATGGGTTTGATTTATGGATCAAAATTGCTCATTTATTATTTTATCTATACTGCTTTGGGCAATTTTGACAGTTAAAATTTAGTTTTATTGACCAATGCAGCCAGTTTAGCCACAAGGGGACTAATGCACACACAGCCTGCTGCACTCAAGAAGCTATGATTTGATTCCATGACCAAGTCAGACTGGGAATCGCAACCAACATAACAATAAGTTCCAAATCTCGATGCTCGAGGCAAAATACTTACTCTAAAACACAATCCACTATTAAAAGAAGTTGGGAAAGAATTTTGTGATAGCAGCCTCCATGCACTGTTTATTGTAGCTGATATATTCCACCAATGCTTCTGTCAGCAATGGACGCAGGGTAGTACAGAGGAAACCTTTCTTTAATGATTGTGGACAACAGATAAAGCTGGAAGAAGGAAATGAAAATGCAAAAGAGAATCAAAGGTGTGCTCTAGTACTATAGCTTAGCAGGGATCTGACTCTTGCCTTTTTTTTTTCCTAAATCAGATTTTATTCATATACATAAATATGCATGGGTTCATGTTGCAGCTTGAAAGACTTACAAGTTTACTTAAAAAAAACTTACTGGAATGATTTTAAGCCAATGTTAATTTAGGCCTATCCTATTATAAAATTAGCATCTTCTGCAATCTCAATTTATTGCTCCATTGTGAAGCCCCTTGTGATACATAAACAAATCTCTGAAGAGAAACAAATCAATAAAGTGTCTAATTTGATTAACCATGTTTTTAAATTCATCAAGACAACTGTGCAAAAATAAACCACTTACTTGTCAGTATTTTCCACGTCTTCTTTTCATCATCATAATACTGAACCAAATTGCTGGGTAGCCGGTCAGGTCCGGGAGGCAATCCTCCAACCAATAACAGCATTTTCTTATTGGAACGAATTCTTCACCCAAAACAAGAGGAAAGATGAACAACCACATTACTGAGGAGTATTTTTAGTGGCAACAAAATCATAACCATCAAAAGAATGTTCACTGCTTGCAGTTTTCTATTTCATTTCTTTGTGTTTCTTTTCCCAATCATGTCTCAACAATTTCTTGAACCAAGCAGAAAAATGATCAGAAAAGCTGCATATCTCTCTACTCATGGAATAATAAGCTTCCTCTATGCAATTTGTTAGAGGTTCATTCTAGAACGACCTTTTTCTTATATTATCCCTTTAAATCATCACTCTTTACAGCTGAATACACATGAAATGCTCTGGAGTTGTACTAAGGTTAAGCATTAAAGTTGCATGTCAAAAATCGTATTAGTCAAAATCATTATTATAAGCCATTCTACACTCAAAGAACCTTGAAAAAATTAAGGTTATGCAGAGAGTTTGTGAGCCAACTCTTTAATCACACACTGAACTTCAGATATATAGTTTAGTACAATTAGCAGCACTGGGCTAATGGTTATGGGTTAAATGCTACTTACAAGCACTTTTGTTTGTTTAATTTAGTCCAGACTCTTGCTTTCATTCTCCCCCCTGCCTCCCCCCCTCCTCTTTGCTCTCCCCCTGTGCACCACTGGCTATAGCAACACCAATTGGTAAAAATGAGACTGTGATGTTGTTGTGAGCCTCCCCAGAGTGGAGCCCTGCCAATGCTTGCCACTGATCCAGCGGCATGAACCTGCTCAACTGTGCAAAGTCACTCTAATTCCCTCCCTCTGTTTTTCTACCTTCTCCCCCAGGGGGCAACCACTGAAAGGAGTGACTACCCACCCATCAAGAGCTGGCAATTCGCTGCTATTAACCGTGACCGTGATTCCCAATCTGCCTGGCAGTTCTTAAGAACAGGACTGCAATGTCTCATCTGCAGTAAAAGTGGTTATCTGCACCCTGGCCTCCAGTGCCCCACCTGATGAACGTACAATTTCTCTGCAGCATTAAGGGATTTAGCACAATTGTAAGTGAAAACTGGAGGGGAGGCCGAGACCCCCAGATGAGCCCTGATGCTTTAATAGTCACTTCGCATATAATTGAACTTTCACTAGTTATACTTAGCCTGGGTGAGATAACACTGAAATAAAGGTCTAGGCTCAAAATGTTCCTGTTAAGTAGGAAGGTGACATAGCCTGGAAAACATCCATCCATATGAATGACTGTGCAGAGGGACCATGCATTTGATGGAAAGCACCCTTGTCAAACACCATTTTTCCAGGCACGACAACATCTGAGTAGCACTCTGTGTGTCAGTCTGCAGCAAACACCCCTGGCAAAGAACAGCACTCAACACCATGAACCAAAACCTACCATCAGAGCTGCATGTGGTGGGGTCCAAGCACCACCCAGAAGCTCCAACCTCAACAGTGCACTCTGGCAGTGGGAGCTTTACAACTGAGGCACATCCATGGCTTCGCTCCAGCTGCTACCTAGGATGTGTGTTGGTGACTCACCGATTTACATTTGCAGCAGGACTGCATCTTCCCTTGAGAAGAATGGGCAAAATGAACTATACTGTGCTGTAGACATGCACCAACCACAAGGAACATCCTTCAGGAAGGGAACACACAGCTGAAGACTTGATCCACAAAACATTACCAAATAAATCTGTCAAATGGCTGTCCCAAAGACAACTATAGACTACAGACACATCTATGACAAGGACAGTCAGGGCCTGGCACATGGCCCTGTTTTTTAAACAGATTTAGGGCACAGGGAAGGTCATGCATTGACAGTGGAGGAAACAAAACCCTCAGTGCAGGAGCAGGAGTTAAACCCTGGGGGCAGTGACACCATCCCATGCTGCCCTACCCCTTGATTCTCTCCCTACTTGGAGAGAGCCCCTGCAGTCCCTCAGTCTTTCTAACAAGCCAGCCTTTGGTGCCTGCACTGCACCTGCGATGTGCTGTCAAATGATGAGTGTTGCCTGCCCAGCAGACTGTGGCTGTGCGGGGTGTCAGGAACTGTCTCATGATCACTGTCAGCACAGATCCCATAGTGAGACCAAACTCTGGGGAAAGCTTACTAAAGCACGGCCAGCCTCTTTTAATGTTCAGTCTCCCCAGTGAAGTTTTTAATGAGAGAACATTTGATAAAAACTATGCAACATGGGAGTATGATAAACTGTTTTTGGTATGAGTTAGGGATGACTGCACATGTAACAAGTGGCAGAGCAAATCAGAGCCATAAGTCAGTTATGCATGGCCATCCCCAACGATAGAGAATAAATTGTTTATTCCAGCCCTCCTGTGTTGTATGTTATATCACAATCAACTCCCTGTGCATTGTAAAATTCAGAATGCCCTTGCAAGGTTTACTTGATAAAGGAGTTTATTTTGATTTTCATCTTTCATCTGTAAAACTCCCTTCTAACTCCAAAGCACTGTGAAAATCCAATGAATGGCCAAGGCTCAATAGTTAAGGTGAAGAATGAAATGTCAGATATAACTCTGAGTTTCAAGACTTTGGCAGTTGCAACTACCCTTAACATTACTTTTCCAGCTAAACAGTCTGAGAAGCTACTGTTTCTTAAGAAGGAGCAGCACTCCTATATTGTTATGCTTAAAAAAACATTAATTTTTTAAGGATGTTTAACATGGGAAGTAGCAAGAAAAGAGACTTTTAGTAAAAGTTTAGAAGAACTTAATAGTCAGCAAAGTCTCTAGCAAAGGCACAGGGAAATCTCACATGGCAAAGAAGAGATGGGTACTTACACTCAAAATATCTAATTTGTCTACACTGAGAGCTCTTCCAATGAACCAAGTAAAGATAATACAGTGGCTAAAGATCTGCAGCTTTTAAACTGGTATGTTTCCTTGGAGCCAATTCTGATTTTTAAGTTTTGATGTGAAATGCTGCAATTCAGGTTTTGAAAAAAGATTTTCTTTATTATACCATATTTATGTTTCATATTGCACTTAGCAGTACTGTTAGAATATTACAATGCATTCAAAAATATGAAAAATATGTAAATGACCACTGCTTGTATGCAGAAGACTTTTCCAAATATTAATAAAAATGTAATTCAGTGAAACACTATTAAACAGACAGGATTTAAAAATATATGTACTATATTGAGCAAGATAAATCTTCCCCTTTTCTTGTATTATTACATATTTGCTATTTGGATAAATCAAGACTACAATGTCAGTCGTTCCTCATTATATCTGACTCTTTTTTTTTTCCCCAGTCCTTATTTCACAGTCTAACATACTACTCAGTTATATGCTGTGGTTCACAGTGTCCCCAGCAAGGATTTTACGATCTTCTTGTGTTCAATTAACAGTAGTGGGTCTTGATCAGGGAAGGCTAAACCATGGACATGCAGGCTGATGTCATGGCAAGAAAGTTGAGACAAATTCATCCACGTTATCTTGAAAACTTTACTTAGACTCCAAAACTCTAGTCCTCACTTATGAACATGCACATGTTGTTATTATTCTGCACACACTTTGCAGTTTCTGTTCTGCTAAGATTTTAAAACACTTAATTCACCTTAATTAAGTTCCTGGGTACCTCATGTGGTGTGAAATTTATTTTGTCTACTTACAAGACTGGAAACCAAAGTGTATTTCAAAGTCAACATTTTCCAACTTGTGTAGTTTCCCTCAGGCACACGAAGCCAGGCATTTAAGAACTCTCAGAAGTGGCTTCATTTTCAGAGATACCCATCAACATAACTAAATCCTACTCATTTCAAAGGTAGCAACAGATGCCCATCAGCTCTAAAACTCGGATCTCTAGTCCATGGCCTAAACTAACCACGAATATTCATGGCAAGGGGCTGAGCCCAAGAGAGTTTATAAACTCACAAGAAATCAGTATAAAAGGCTGTAAGAGACCTCAATACTCCTGACAACCACTCCTACTCTTTTGCAACCTTGCTAGCCTCATGTTAATAGAAAACGCATGAATGGGAAATACTCTTCTTGTACATTGTTTTTCTTTATTAACATATCCATCAATCTTGTACTGGTGGGTTTTCCTTATCTGGGCAATTAGTAGAAGTTCATTCTACAAAAGCTGGCAAGAAAACAAGCCTCAACAACAGGTTTGCTCCAGAGTCTTCCAGTTTTTAAACAATGCACTAAGGCTCTGCTCTCTGCATTAGGGAATGCAAAGAAAAGGAAAGAATACAAACATGAAGTGGCAAACCCGTGGTTCTTAATGCACCCAGTGCAATGTTACACATCAGCAAGAAAAATGCATCTTAAGACATACAGGAGATCATGGTCATCAAAGAAAAAAGAAAGAAAAAATGATTATTCAACTATACTTAACTCACGGCTATAATTAACACAGAAGCTTGGATTATTAATTATTTTTTCATATAGGCTATGATAGGGATTTGAGTATGGAGAGAGCAGGGTAGCTCTTCAGAGCAGGGACTTGACAGATATGATGGCATCCTTGCTCCAGCTTCAGTGCTGACCTTAAACACAGCAGAGCCAAGCTGAACTTCAGGTGTTTGCTCACTGAACTCAGGCACAAACAAAACCAGCCGTAAGACCAGCACAGACCCAGCAAGGGTGGGTGAATGCGTGGAGAGTTTTACTCACATCCTCATATCTCATTACATCAAAGGATTTGAGAAACTGGAGTCTGACAGTGATACAGTCAAAACAAGTAGCAAGAACCTCAGAAAAGGGGGCTGTATTAACCTGCAGCAGGAACAAATTATTTCACAGGTTTAGATACCAAGCTCGAGTAATAAAAAGAGATACATACTATCCCAACATTTCAGTCGCAGACCTTTTGTTTGTTAGCAACAAAAATTTAATTTCACCTTCAGAAACCAGGATGGTCTTTAGCAACCCTTTTTCTTTTTCAAAAGGCATCTGAAGGTGTGTTGTGTTCAACAAAAAATGTAGTGGACAATCTAGCTGCAGTCTCCAAATCTGAACAAACGTTGCAAGCATCCATTTGCCCATGACTGAAAAAAATGTTCTGCCATTGAGAACATGGGATGTGATCTTCAACAATTACCCTCCCAGCTCCTCGATGGGCATTTCAGTGCAACAAAAGTGTCATCTGAAAACTGCTTATTTCAATGGATTTTGGCTTCCATAGTTGACTGCAAAGATAGCCATGATTAGTAACACATGTTTAATAGAGAGGAAATCTAATTATCCGGGAGTTTAACTGTGAACTCAATGAAAGCCATAAGGTACAATGTAAAATTTATTTTGGACAAAGGAATTTTATGAGGTTTTGTTATCACATAAAATGAATTAACAAACATCATAACCTATAGGTGAATGGGCATCCAGAATCTCTTCCTAGCCCTACAGCACTGCTAGGGCAAGGACCTTCTCACAGTCAACATACCAAGTCCTGCAGAATGTCTTTCTCCCCAAGGATAAAGTACAGACATAAAGAATATTTTGATTTTGTCAAAACCTAAAGCATAATGGAGTGTCTTGCAAATTATGACCAATAAATTATTTAGTTCTTCAGTTCACAGAATGTTCAAAAATTTGCTCTATGTATGAAAGTTGCTTTACAAATGGATTTTTTTGCCTCTTCTAATTCGCACCCATTGCCCCAGGCACAATCAAAAGAATGTGAAAGAACTTTCTAGAAATACTAAAAACCTGGAAACTAGCCTTATCCTGAAGATTTTGGTTTTCATCTTTTCATTCTTCATGTAGGTGTGCTTGGCAGAAGGCCCCAGGTACCAGTTTTCATTGCAGCAGAGCTCACAGTAATGTCCCCTGAAGATGATGTTCATTTAATACATGTTGCTGACCACTGACAGAATGAAGTTTAGGAAGACAAATACTAAGCTAAGAATGATTTGCTGCAGACACTGTTGGTTTTGTCCTCTGAATCTACTAGAAATTTTTTAAAAAATTTTGTCCAATACTTTAAAAAAGAAAAAAAAGCATAGAAAAAATTCCTTCTAAAAGCAGAGGTCTAAGGGTAAGTGAAGATTTTATCTGACGGGCCAAACTCAACTGTTACAAAGTTACCTTACAATTTAAATGTTCCTTTATTTCTAAAGTTGTCAGGCAATTTTCCATCCTCTGTATTAAAATAACTTAGAATCTGTTTGAAGCTCTGAAAACCCAATTTTTCTTTATGAATCCAATCCCACCACTGTTGGCCTCTAAGTAAATCTTTAAGCATTAGCTTCCAGCTTTTATCTGGAAGATTTTTTAAAGCTAATGTCCCTTTCTTTTTGGGGTAAAAGCCTCTGATGTAACAGGTAGCTCAGGGGTGGGCAACTATCCTGGAAGAGTGACACCTGTCAGCAATGTTCCTTTGGGAAGAACACAGAGGAGTGTCCTTCTCATCTTTCCTTCCTTGCACTACCAGACCTGAATGCTAAAGATATCCTTCCTAGCCACATACTGAGTATCTGGAGCATTGTAAGGAATGTGAATTCAAAGGAATGTTACAAGCAAAGCAAATTGGTGAATGAGACACAAAACCTTCCGTGTCACGAATCTTCCTGACAAAACTACACAAACAACAGATTTTCCTCACTGATGGAAGTTCTAAAAGACCTTTAAGTAATTCCATTTATCCTGAATACTTAAAAAAAAAAATAAAGAAAATGTCAAAGCTAAGTGCTTTTGCAAATTGCTTTCCCTTCCTCACCTCATTTTGTTTGGCCTTTTTTTTTGGGTTTGGTTCATTGGCTGGTTCCATTTTTGGGGTTTTTTTGTTTGATTGGTCGGTTAGTTTTGGGTTTTTTTGTTTTGTTTTTATTTTTCTGACAGAGGTTATAAAATGGAAATGCTTTAGGGAATGCTTCAAAGGGGTCAAATCCTCTTTTTAATTTTTTCCCCTAGGAAATTTCAACCAATTCTTATTTTTTTATTTACAGACTGTGGAAAGTCAAGAAAGACCTTTTTGTTTGATTCTGTATCTGATGACCATGTCAACAGAAGGTCTCTGCATCAGAGGCTGTGCTCTCCAGCTGAGGCTCCTTTTCCTTAGGAAACCAAAGGAAAGAAACACACCTTGCTGCCAGTTCACCCAAGGTATGACTTGCTACCTTTTCCACTGGTTTGTTTAGGTTTTTTTTTTTTTTTTACTGAAAGAAGGCATCAGTTGGGGAATATAGGAAGAACCAACAGTGGCACCAACTTCTATTTACTTCCAGCTTCACTGCAAACCGTCTGCTTCCATTGAACTTGGCAGCTGACAATATTTGCTCAGCTTATTGTCTGCTTTCCAAGAATACAGCAAGTGTTGACTACTAAGTATTAGGCATGACGGTCTTTAAAGGAAATTTCAGGGAGGCAGCAAATATGAAAAATGATGCCAGGAAGTATCTACCAATAGTTTTCAAATTTCCATATTCTTCAATTTCTTTAGATGGTCCTTTGGTAAACCTCTAATACCAGTTAGAATCTGTTTCAAAAAAACCAACATGAGAGATGTTTACAGAGCAGGGGAGTCCAGCTCAAACCCTTCTTTTAGGATTCCTATTAACCTCCCTGATCAATCTTTTCAGGCCATGCTGAGCAAAGGATAATAACAAACCTTGCTCTGATTTAGAAATCTTCTTGGATTTTTTAAAACACAGGAGTTGTTTGAAAAGATGAAACTGTGTTTTTACAGATTATATGGATTTTTTCATAACATGAGTTTAACAGAACCAAAGCTCTTTCCTGGCAAACTATTTTCTGTTGATTTTGAGTTCTATGTTTGCTCTCCCCACTCCCCTTGCCCCCAAGGCTCACTGCACTTTCTCTTCAAGCACAAATCCAAACAATTGCACCATCACAGCTCTCTTCCATTTACTGCTCAGCAGTTACAGACTCAGAATCTCTATATTCGTCTGCTATAAATAAAAAATTGTAGTGACCCCAGGCCACAACATGCCCTCTAAGACCCTCTCCTTTCTATGTCCTCTCTCCACATGAAGGAGATGCACACCAGGCAAAGAGTGAACAGGAAAGTCTCAGACCAGTAGCCAAGACAGGTATGTCTGATGCTCACCATGATCCTACAGCACTCCATTTGTAAAAGGTATACCCTAAGTATAAATCATTCCAGGAGGATTTTGGTTTGAAATGGGACTTCCTGGTCTTGGAGGCTCTGCACCACTCATGACCTACGTACTTTCCAACAGGACAGAGGTGGATTGTGTTTCCAAAGAACAGCGCATGGGGGACAGCTCTGCTTTTAAGGGACCTGCATGACTCATAAAGCTCCTATGTAGACTGTCACAGGTGGTGGAAAAGTGCATTCTTGCTACAGCATTTGAGGAAGAAGTTCCCATTTTCATAGGTGCTTTGTCATCAGTTTGAGTGGCTTGGTAAGATTACTAGTTTTTAAGCTTAGTTTAATTTTCCCTCTGGAACAAGCTGTTTTGAAATCCAGTGAAAGATTTCCCCTAGGAAAAAGAGTCTGGAGATCCAGATGCAGGTATTTGAAGCTGCTTCAAGTGCTAAAAGGGGCAGGATGACATAAAGCCAAGGAGGAGCACAGTTCAGCGAACTGCAGCAGCCTGTAGAGATCCAAGCACAGAGGTCTGGTGCAGTGGGGATTGGTGTGTGTGAGGTTGGGAGCCTGGTGGGAGGGGCACTCAGGAGTCAGGGTAACAGAGGACTCCAGAGAGGGGACAGATAGAGGCAAAGTTCAGTAGACTGCATCTGGGGAAGAGCCCTGTCATCTAAGGACATAAATCAGGAGGGACTGCCAGTTCACACAGGACACTATTCCAAATAGTGCCTCTGACTGGGAAGCTGACTGGTAGGGCAAGTACCTGCACAACCCTTCTTCACCTGCAGCTGTTGGAAAGATGGTTGTCCATAAAAAAGGCCATTAAATGCTCTTCATAAATTATGTTTCTCCTAACGAATACTGTAACTGAGCCAAAAAAATGGCTATCACCTATGCCTCTGCAGTTCTCAAGGATTTTACCATCAGGACACATTGGATTTGTATTTGAAAAGAAAGCCTTTAAAAAGGCTCCCAAGGACTTTCCTGACCCACAGCAGTCCTTTTAGGACAGTGGTGCTTCCTCTGTCCATAATGTGAGCTCCAGGCCTCCCACCCTTTTGGAAACTCCACATCTCTCCACTTCAGCATGAGCTTGTCTCCAATGGCAAATGAATGCACATGAGGCAAGTAAGTAAAGTAGGTGAGACTAACTAGGATTAAACTGACTACAGGTCTGTGGTTCACTACCCCACAGCCTCTAATGTGTCAGTCTCCCTTCTGCAGCTCAGTTGAGAGAGTCCTGGCATACGTACAATTTCCTGATACTAATTCAGGCACATAAAACCTGATCCAAAGCCCACTAAAATAAACCAGAGCCTCACATCCACTTCATCCACACTATAATGCAAAACTTAATAAATCACATACATTTTAAGATATGTTTTTTATCAGGATATTAATTTGGAATATGTAGTGTTTCTCACTTGCAATTAATCATAATAAGAATATTAGCTAAAAATCCAAATACTGGTGTTATAATCACAAAGGGCCAGGTTGGTGGTTGTAACCAGAACACAGAGTGTATTTCAGTGAAAAAACACACACTTTTTTTACAATCACCAAACATGTCCTGCCGAGATTCTACAAAAATCTCAGTAGAAAAAGAAGTCAAATTGAACCATGGTCTGTGAGATTTGGAGACAAATAGTGTATGCAAGAAGGAAATTATTTAATTGCCAAGGGATGCAACTGTTTTCTTCAAATTTTTAATCTCCTCTGTAAAAAGCAAAACAAACCAGGCATATATGTCTTCCACATAAATGCCAGTGTCTCACACTGTTCAGCACCTTACGTTTTCCTTCTTCATCAACAGTTATCATCTTCCTACTGAATGAAAACTGTTTATATCATCTTCATCACCTGTCACTGTTTAATTTGCTATCACTTTCACTAGTATTGCCTAACACCAAACAGTTTGGATGACACCCTCTCTCCACTGAAATTAAAGGAAAAAAAAACAAAACAAAAAACCAGCAAACTAAACCAACTCTACAATTAGCTTTAGAAGGACCAGAATTTGCACTTCTTATCTCCCCAAGGTCTAGCAGTCCAGGGAGCAAAAGTATAAAAAACAGCTGGGTCTGTACATGCTGGGACTTTGCTGAACCCATAAAACAGCACGAGCAGTCTTAGCCTTCTTATCTCTTTGTCTCCTTATTTCCCTCTTTTCTCTCGTGCTCTTTAATTCTCTGTTTTCTGCCTATGAATGTTTCTATCTCATGTCATTAGGTCAATCCCCATCCATTTTTCTTCCCCTAAATTTGAAAGAGTTTTCCAGAAATACTCAGCTGTTACTGACAACAGATGCTGCTTCTGCCAAGAATTAGTGTTGCCCCATTTCTTTCATTCGCTATCTTCTTTTTATCTGCCAGGGTCTTCTTTGTTTTGCTAGTTTCCTTTCCTGTCTGGTATCCTATTCTTACCTTTTTCTCCCTTCAAAACTATCCTTCTCTCACCTCTTCCCTCATTTGTGCTTTCCTGCTTCCGCTGCTTATATCCCATTTCTCCCCTGGGCTATCCCAACTCCTTTCTTCTCCTGCATTTCCACCTCTCTCCCAGTTTTACTTCCCTCAGTCCCCTCTGCCTTCAGGTGTGCAGCTGAGTTTGCTGCTCTGCCGGCAGATCCTGGGAGGGCTGGACCAGCCCAAACACCCTTTGCTGGCGAGAGGAGCTGCAGGTGTCCTGCAGTCCACAAACAACTCCTAGCCCATTGGGGTTGCCTCTTCCCACCCAGCCCACCTTCTCCTGCCTGTGTACAACGAAGGGCATTGGAAATAGTTACAGGCCAGTGAAACCAGAAAATCATGGCAGTGGTCAATAAAAAGGCTACAATATTTAGGCAAAACATTTAATAAGCCCCACAAATTAAGTATTTTTTTCTATAATGCTCCACTGTCTGTCTAAAGCTATATTGTGCACTAGCACAAACAAAATTGAAGTTAAAAGCTAGGTGATGTGTTTTTAACCATTTTCATTGTTGAAAGTAAACATGGAAGCAATAGTAATTCTCAGTAGCTCACTCATCTTTAAAAGTGGATTTCTTCCCAGCAACATGGTTATTCTCTACCCCCAAACTTTTAAAAAATTGAAAATACATACCATGTATTATATCAATTATATTACACAACAAAGCACAGAGACATTTTAATCAACTGAATACTCTAGCGAAGATCCGAGAGTCAAATAAATGTCTAGAATATGAACTTTCCTCTATCTAAATGCATTTTCTTCCCAGAACTGCAGAAGATGATACAGCACAGAGCTACATGTCTCTTTCAGGGACAGACAAACATAATTTAAGCCTAATGTTCAGGGTCACTCACCCCACTCCAGGTTGAAATCAACTATGATTTTTCCTAGTGACATCAAAACTGACTGTGCCTCCAGAGGCTTTAACAGCAGCTTGTATGCTGAGGCCCTTGTGAGGTGAGGATCACTGAGCCAACAGAATTACTAACTTTGCTTAGAGTTGGGCACCTGATAAAATGTCAAATAAAAGCCAAAACACTCATCCCCTGTGGTGAAATCCTAAACCTCAGAGTGCACAGCAAGGCTCACAAGTCAGGAACGTAATTCCTCAACTTTTTAAATTCTGATCATTTAGTTCTTGTACTTTGAAAATTAATTTTACAAAAATACATCAGGACATTGAAGCATCACCTTCTCTTAGCAAATTTCATGAAAGAAACCCCTATTCCCTCTCCAGGTAAACACTGTTTTTCACTGCAGCACAAAAGACAACTCAGGTACTTCCTAGCCCCAGCATCACTTGCACTGCAGGATCTGCATTTGTGGCAGAAACATTATAAATACCTTTGCTCCCAGAGCACAGACTGGCTCTTATCAGCCCAAATCTCTTTCCTCCAGCTCTGACCACAGGACTACCTTTACAGTTACATTTCAGAGGAGAATCAGCATATTTTGAGCTTCCCATTACATTCATTTCCATTAAGAAATAGAAGTAGCCCTGATGCCAGTGTTTGCATATGGATATGTAATATAAATGCTTGTTTTTAAGCAGCTTGTTAGAAAAAAAAGTTCTTTTTAAAAATGCAGAAAAGTTATTGGCAAGTTCTAACACTGAGTGCAATTTTCATTTCTTGAATATGCAGGAAGCAGGTGGCTATGGCACTGGGCTGATTGCATTTCTCACCAACCCTTTACTGCACTGTGCAGGAGCTATTACACTGCACAAGAGGAACAGTTAATCTCTTTCTAAAGACATGTGAATCTTTGGCGAATGACCTTTCACTAAATTCCAAATTACCAAAGTCACCATTACTCACAGAAAAAAGTAATCAGAATTTTGAAGTCTTTTTCTGTGTTTGCACATGTACTTCACTGCTAGTTACTTTTAAGATTTCCTTCTGCAAATTAGTAACTTAAGGCACTCTGCAGATTTTCTTCCTTAAAATAAAATTTTTCTGAATGAATGTCAACTTGTTAAAATTGCTACTTTAGAGAAACTACGAGTAATAAAGAGGACAAATCTGGAAATCTCTGTAGTCTTGAATGCTTCTTTTTTTTTCCTCCTTCATGTTTAAGAAGGCATTTGTACACTTAGGCAGCCTTACAAAATCTTAAAGTGATTAAGATTCAAAGATGGGCCTTCGTGACCTTTATGAATTTCTAGGAATATCGTCCAAGACCAAAAATGAAAATATAACAATTTCATTCTGAATTACTAAGCATTTCAGCATCTCCAACACTTTAACATTTGGAGTAAGTTCTAATGCTTGCTTAGAAATAAATCTGAATGTTTTTGCTCCCATTTCTCTGCCACTGAAGAACCCAATCAAGAGAAGCTACTTACAAGACTGTTATTAGACACATCGAAGTTGGGAAGGTGACAGCATGTTTTCACCTACTGTGGTTAAGGGTCTCTGAAATATCACTGTCTGCACAGACATGCAGACCTATTACAAATAAAAAAAGTAGCATTTGTGGTATTTGGAGTCTCCCATAAGTCATTAAGTGCAACTTAGACTCTCATCTAGGACTACTTAAAGCGCAATCCCTTTGTGTACGCTCCCGCTTACAGGGAAAGCCAGCTCCCAGCACCAGCAGTATCAGATTCTGGCAGCATCCATGACACTTGTAAGCATTCAGTGGTCAGAACACCACTACATATCCTTCAAATGACATGGACCACTGAAGCTGGAAAGGTATCTTCACTGAACCAAACCGGCTAGTATCTCAGCAATCCACCAGGACACGAGCACCAGCTTGCCCCCGGCAGCGTGCAGAATCTCGCCTGAGGAGTTGGTGGGGTTTGCATTTCTGAAAGCCATCACTTTTGAGTGTTGAAATGCAGAGGGTAGGCACCAACTTACAACAGTGCCATCTCAGAAACACTTTACGCTGCAAAATACTTGTATTTGATGTTTTTGATTTCAGAGTGAGAATCAGTTAGACAACAAGGTGATAAGTGTGACAGAACACTAATACAGTGAGCTAGTCAGAAATAATAAAAGAGGGCACACCATCTCCAAAGTTAAACCATCTGAGTGCCTATTACACAGACATATAAAGAATCCTCTGCATTAATGCTAATAGAGTGTATTATCTAAATTATTTATTAATGTACTAGTTTTTTTCTTGCTGCTGTCAAATCATTAGTAATATGCACCTATTAGTTAAAAAGCTTAAAAGAAGCTGAATAATACAAAGTCTGGCTTGATTTCTGTGCTACCATGTCACTGTATCATACCAACAGTACAAGATGGTATTATCTTTCCATCTGTGAATGAAGTACAAACATATTTTAAAAGAAGATAAATAAATTTTGAATGTGTTTACTCCTTGTTAAACTACGTGCTGTGTGTTCATTTCCTAACACCAATAAATCTTTGACTTCATGATTCAATACCTTATTAAATGAAAATAACTGACATGTCATTGATGTAAGGACTATGAAGTCACAAGTTTCCATGCACAAATAGGGACATCACCCCACCATCAGAAATATCAGGGTGTGCTACAGTCATTTATGAAAATAACAGATTTAGGACTTGGCTATTACAGTTTAAAACGTCCGGAAAACGTTAACTCCTTAATTCCTGTTAAGGAATAACATTGTGGGAGAAAAAAAAAAATTAATTAAGACCAAAAAAACCCACCAACCCCAGATTCCCAAATCGCGGGCGGCCAGAGGCCCGAGGGGAGGGGACGAAAAGTTTGGTGGTGGAGGGGGCGGGCGGCNGGGGCGTCCGTGAGGGCAGCCCCCCTCCCCGCCGCCCCTCACCTGCTGGCCAGGCTCTGCCGGCAGTGCTGCCTGAAGGGCATCAGGTGGTAGTTCATGGCGTCCAGCAGCAGCTTCTGGCAGACGGGGTCGGTGCGCATGAAATCCACCGACTGGACCCGCTCCACCAGCTCTGGCGCCGGGATGAGGGCGAAGCGGAGGCGCTTCATCAGGTCCGGAGCGTACTGCATGCGGGTCTCCCGGTCGTGCTCCAGCCAGAGCACGGACATCTGGAAGAGCGCCAGCTCCGACTCGACGGGGGGGGGCAGCGAGTCGAGGAGGGCGCGCATCTCCTCGAAGTTGAGCAGCAGCACGTCCTCCACCAGGTACTTGTTGGCCAGCTTCTTGGTCTCCTCCAGGCCGTGCAGGGCGGCGATCTTGCACACCTGCTTGTAGTTCTGCACCGAGATCTGGTCGTTGAGGAACTGCACGCACAGCTTGGTGACCTGCGGGATGTGCAGGATCTTGCTGACCGACAGCACCTCCTCCACCGTGTCCAGCGAGAGGGTCACGTTGGCCGTGTACAGGTACTCCAGCACCAGCCGCAGCCCGATGGACGAGCAGCCCTGCAGCACCAGGTTGTTGATGGCCCGCGGGCTGGCCAGCAGCTTGTCCTCCGGGGAGGAGGATGGGGTGCCGGGCTCCTCCTGCGTCTGCGGCGGCGGCGGCTCCTTCGGCGGACCTCCCAGCCCGTCCTGGGCGCCGGGCCCCAGCCCCAGGGCGTGGGGGTGCCCGCCGCTCCCGCCGCCGCTGGAGAACAGGGATCGGAAGTACTGAGAGCAGGAGGCCAGCACGGCCTTGTGGCAGTGGAACTGCTGGCCCTGGGCCGTCAGGGTCACGTCGCAGAAGAGCTGCTTCCTCCACAGCAGGTTGAGGCCGTGCAGCAGGTTGTCGCTGTGGCTGGGGTCGAAGGTGGAGGTCCTGTCCCCGGATCTGGACATGGCGAGCGGCCTCCGGCACACCTGCCTTTTAAACCCTCCTCCAACCTGGGCAGAGGGGTGGGGA
>VZTZ01001991.1:384160-444160 GCA_013400955.1 Drymodes brunneopygia
TTTGTCGTACATCATTTGATCACCATGAATTAGCAACAGCAAGAAAATGTACGAGAGAGAGAGAAGGAGAGAGAGAGAAAGAGAGAGAGAGCGCAGAGCTTTCTGCAAGAGAAGAAGAAGAAAAAATGTACGTGTGACAAATTATGCTACCAAGAAACAACACATCATTATCCTTGGGCCTGGGGCTCAGTGAGTCGTAACGAGAGTAATAGGAAATCCACGGTTGGGGAGAGAAACGGTCGTGCACGGCCAGTGGAGAGAGACCATACAGGGGGATGGATGCTGGAGAGACTCGCAAAATTATGGCTCAAGGCTATTGTAAAAATTGTCGAGCGTAAATGACTGCGATTTCAAACATCTTTGGAAGAAAGAAGGGGAAAAAGCGAGCCCCCCCCCCCCGCCTCCCTCCCTCTCGCTCTCCCTCTCTCTCCTCTCTCTCTATAAAGAACCGTCAAGTTTTAGTGCGCATTGCTAATTAGTCAATTTCTCTCTGCCTTCACAGGCTGGCGACTTTGCTGCTGAGCTGAAACTGCTAATTTCTGTGACCAGCTTTTTTCTTAGCTGTGATCTGGATGAATGAGTAGCTGTCTCACAGAGATGACAAAAATAAACTCTAATCCCCCCAAAAATTTCCACTACATCTTTCTCATGCATAGATTTATGATCTTCAAGGGCCCTGTGCAATATGCAAACTTTTTTGTGTGTGTTTCTGGGGGGGGGGCGGGGGGGGAGTAAGTCTTGTATTCAGGTTGCACTGTATTTGTTTTGTATTCCTGCTCTCCCCCCACACCCCAGGAGTGATGGAAATAATGTCTGGTTTCAGTAGCCAATATATTGTCACCCCCCATCCCCTTGTATTCATATTATTGCTTTGACAGGATACATCCTCCTTCCTTGCAAGTATGATGAGGCTGGAGGGGTGGAAGGGAGAGAAAGTGAGGCTACTAAATGGTGTTAGTGGTAAAACGTTCCTTTTGCATTTGTTCTCCTGCACTGTTCAAGATTTATGATCTTGTTTGAAGGCATATTTTCTCTATCGTTTTTTCTGGTTAGACAACCGTCTCTGAACTTCACTGTCAGCTCTTCAACAGATAAGGGTTCAGAAGTCACATTTTTTTATTGGAAGATTAGCATATTGTCAGATTTGTCTTTCGGTTTCAAGACTTTGCAAAGCAGAAGCCTGAATCAAATGGCAGGAAAGCAGTTGCTATTTCACAAACACAACCTTTCAACTTTCTGCCAGAACTGATACCCTAGAAACATGCATAGCACAGCCCATGGGCTGGGGCTTTGTTTTGGTTTTTGCTCCTTTATAGTTGTAAGAAGCAGAGGGAATTCTTATTCTAGACATTTTGGGCTTTTTCTTTCCACCAAGGGATATTTTGGTAGAGGACATGTTCTCCACACTTTATCTCATGATATATTGCACCCTCACATTTATAGCTCTGTTCTTCTGTTGTCAAACCTCCAATTGTCAAAAAAAAAAAAAAAAGGGCAAGAAAAGAAAAAAAAGGTGGATTGTATGCCCTTGAATGAAATGCACATGAAAGGAGACTGGAACAAGCACTCACAGAAAGTTTTACCTGGTGTGAAAGCCATAAGCCCCATCCCCTTTCACAGATGATGCTCAGGCTCCCATTAATTAAAACACACACCAGGAGTGGGACTTTGAATGCCAGGTCTCATGGTCTTTCTCTTTGACTTGGCCAGGGATGCCAATGCATTTACAGAGCTGGAGTCAGATTGCTGAGGAATGCAAAGGACTGGAACTGAAAGGCATCAAGGCAGTTTTTGCTTTTATTTGTTTTCTGGTGAACCTTAATGAAGAAGTTCTGCCATACCTTTCTCTTTTTCCTTGCCAGATAGATCCCTTCCCCCTCCCTTGGATGTCAGTTATTTCCTGCAAGAAACTTTCAGGAGAGGTAAGGCAGCTGATGTTGTGGGGCATGGTATTTCTTCTCAAAATGACACCATTCTATGCTGTTTCTAAAACTGTATTCATTGATTTCCTCTATTTGTGGCTCCCTCTCTGCTGTATCCTGTTCGGCAGGCAGATTCTGACCCTGTTGAGATTAAGAGAAACATGAATTACAAGATGCCTCCATTTTGATAGCACCTGGTGTCTTCAGTGATGCAAGTTGTCTCCCAACTGTAGTAGATAGGAAGAACAATTTTTATATCACACTTGTGCTGCTGAACTTTACAGCTTTAATGGCTGTAAATAATCCCCGTGGGGTTTTGTATCAGTTTGCACTGACGTGTCACACACACCATTGTAAGCTGCCAAAATACGTCCTGGTAGCAAGTTTCTTGGACTGGCATACTGGTATGTTTTGCTCTTTAGTGAAAAGACCTGGTTAATTTTTATTTAACTTTGCTATGCTAACTCAGGTTGAAATAAAGTTCAGTCTTAACTTACGTGTATGATTTGTGGTCACTTACAAATTGCATTGGACAAATATTTCCGAAAGTCCCGGGTATGGTGTTTTCTAAATGGTCTTAAACATTTTGAAGGGAAACTTCAGTGTTTCTAAGTTGGGTCCTTGATTTCAAAGTGGAAAATTAAAGATCATCTCTTACAGATGGCAGCTGTTGCCAGAAAATACTATCTGCTTGATTTCTTCTTCTGTTACTCCCAGACCTGCACCATGTAAAATTATCAGTTTTTTTCTTTGGAGCAAAAGCAGAGATACTTGACATTTGGTTTAAGCAGGGACTTCACATCTCTAATTTATATACCTAAAACAGTCACAGACTTCAGGGAAACCACCGGGAATAAAGACCATATCCCCTAAGGCACTGAATACATAAGAACTCGGAAGCCTTCCCTATCATAGCTATAGGGCTCTGTGCCTAAACAGGATTTCCAAAGAACAATGGGCAGTGGCCTATGCTTTCATCTTTTCAAAGCCAGGGGTTTGGAGGTGTTGTGCCTTTAGTCCTCATCCTTTTGCTCAGCTTTTTCCATCCCTGCAGATTTCTCCGTGTACTGAAGTCTGATTGCAGAGGCTTGCAGTGGGGTGGTCAATACTAACAGCTCCAAATCACATCTTGCCATGAAAGGAAGAGGTCCTGGTGCAGAAGCAGCTTTTATCAAGACAGGATAACGCATGGTTGTTAAAATCCCAGGGAAGAAACTCAGTAAATAAACAAGGTAAATACATTTCAGTAAGATTAATTTTATAAAAAAGAGAATTTTCAAATGCCTTTATTATCTGTGCTTGTAATATAAAATGTATCTCTGCACAACTGATGTTTTATCGGGGATTTTTTTTTAGATTTTGTTGCAGTATATTGTGCTATCCTGGCACATCTCAGAAATCAAGTTACATGCACAGTATCTTTATTATTAAGAACCCAAATAAGTGTCAATTCTGAACACCTGCCCTTTTGTCATTGAGATTGTCTCTGTCAGAAACAGAGCTTCAGCTGCCTCCCCTCTCTGGGGCACAGAATTTGTCTTTTGTGCAAGTCACCTGGCTGCTGAACTCTCTCAGCATTCTGCATTTCTGCCACTGTTGCATTTCAAATGGTAGAACAGAGGTGCTGACACTCACCAGAGCCACCTGGATGTGGATGGGATCTGCCACCACAGGAAAACAAAGTTCTTTTCAGGGGCCTTCCAGAAACGTAAAGGCTACAGGTGGGCTGGATCATTTTTGTTGGGCAACAAGCCATGCTGATTGTTTGGACAGATCTGAGCACACAGGTCCCTTTTGAGGTACAAGTGCTGTACAAACAGATGAACAAGAGCAGTACTGGCAGTTATCAGTGACATTGCTACTCTTGCTGAATATTGTTGTATAATCCACCCCAAAGCTTCTGATGTGAAGTCTGTAAACTCACACTTCTGAAGGAAGACCTGGCATCCCAGTGCACTGTTCCTGGAGTACAGATTAACTGCTCACTTCATCACTGGTAGTGTCAGTCTAGGATAGGGCAGAAGTGGAAAAATTCAGGAGGCTGTGGTGCTGGTGGTGGTTGTTAGACCCACGAGTCTGGACATGACCTACACTGGCCTGCACACTTTAGTTTAGCACCTGGGAACCACCCAGAGCTCCTAAGTGCCTTGTTGTTCTGAGGAAACCCTTTCCCTGGAAACCAAGGAGACATGAGGCATTGTGAGGAGCTGGGAGGGCAAGAGAATAAAAAGTTGTCTTGAGTCTAATAATCTAGATCTAACAACCTTGAGCCAGGTGCATTCTTTAATATCTCTGTGCTTCAGTTAACAAATGCTAAAAAGGGTTTTCATTAGTGCAGGCCAAGGCTCTCCCAGCTTGGGTCCCTTGGCCCTGCTGAGCACATCCACCCAGCTTCACACCCAGCTGGGTATTTTTGAATGTTTACTATTATGATTGTGATGCCAGTGGCTACTGCAACTGTGTGACTGTAGAGACTGGCACAACTGGGCCCAGAGGTGTCACAGGCATCCTGATTGCATGTGTGGTGTCCTGGTAAATCCATGCTTGCCTAGTGCTTTGAGATTCCTCCAGGAGTACTGACTGGTTTTATTTACACTCATATATATATTGTGAAGTATTGTTTCTGTGCCTGAATGTATACAAAACAGAAATTTTACTGTAACAAAAGAGTCATAATACCATTACGTATTCAGACTTTTGCCCTGTTCACCCAAAACTTCTGATAGAGGTGGACTGGTTGCTGCTGCATATGATCTTAAATAAATGGTCTTAAGAGCATTGAAAGGCAAGTTGTTCCCCCTCTCACAGTCCACAAAAAGGCGATAGAGTAAACTACATCTTAAAAAAAAAAGTCATTTAATGCAATGCTATGCAATCAAGATGACATGAATAAAGTTTGTAGAAAACCAGTAGCTTCTGAAATATAAAAATAGAAGGTGTTTCCTCTGAAAGAGTTATTAAAATAACTTGGGGGGGAGGCAGAACTCAGAACTGTTAAAAGAAGCAGCTAAGCTTGGGGAAATTGCAATCTAAAAGCAAGGTGGATTAAGCAAATCCTTCTGTACAGAGCCATGCTACAACTAGGAACCCTCTAACCATCACTCGGAAAAGCTCATGCTCTGGGACTCGATTTTCAGGCACGTAATATGAGCTTTAGTGATTGTGTCTGCACTGTACTCCCAATTAAGGGATACTCTCTTGTGCTTAAGTCCATTTCTGTTCAGGAAAGCATTTAAGCATTTCTTAAACCATATTCTTAAGTACTCTCTTGAAAGGGAATGCCTTCCTGTTGTGGGATATGTGTCTGCATTTGCCAGTCAGTTTGGCTGAGTTTTCCCAGCCTGGTGCGCACAGGACTCATTGCAAAACTAAGAGAAGGATACATTGGTGGCAAGTGACACTGTTGATTGCTCCAAAGTCACAGTCAGGCTTTGTAAGGAGCCATCCCCATGTGGGACAGTGTTCCATCCCGGTTACTTGGTTTCTTGAGGCAGCGTTTTGAGACACACAGGGGAAAGGGCAAGCTTCAAAACAACAGGAACCAGATTGCAGTGGCCAGAGTACATTTTTGTACTGAAGAAATATATAATCCATAGGTTTAATGTGACTCTCATAAGCCCCAAGAGAGCACTGTCAGTTTTTAAGGGAGAGAGGAGTTGCAAATATTTTTTAAAATCCCTTTCAAGCAAAATTTGCTGACAAAGAGTTTAGTTCTCCATCCGTCTAAATGCTCTGGGGACAGAAATCTTTCCCATGGTGCTCCATTTTAACTGCTCCAGGATTGTCTTCTCCCGTTGGATATGGCAGAGAGGACTCACTGATGTCCAGTCCCTCATGAGGAAATACTGATGTAAAATAAAATGTGACATTAGCTTTGACTACCAAGATGCTTGCTCACTAACAATTTTGGGGGCATATGTGTAAAAAAGAAAAGGAACGGTGAGTTAAGACTTACAGTTTCCACTTGGTTTTCTCCATCTTCCTAAGACAACACAGAGCACCTTCTGACCTGGCTGCTTGAAGACGAAGGCTGTGCTTAAATAGTACAGTCTTGTTCTGCTGCACAGGGGAAAAAGGTGATCTCTCTTGATCTCTCTGTGAAGATTAAGTGTCATTGCTTTCTCAGTAACCAGACTTAGCACCATTGTGAAACAGTGAATGTGCTGCTTCTCCCCTTTCCCAAACTGTATTTTTAAAGTCAGGACCTCATAATTCGAATTAGCTAGTTTGCTGAGAGAAAAAACACAAGCACAAAACAGAGACAGGGCTTCATGAGATTAAAACCAGGTAATCTTTAACTTTATGTAGTCAGTGAAGGTTGAGCATTATTCCCATAACTGGTGTTGACCCTCACTAGTTGGTGAGGGTGATGTTGTGAAATCCAGCAGTGGCTCCAACTTAACTCATTTAGCTACCCAGATAAACAAGTCCTCTGTCTTGTTTCCACAAGGTTCAACTGCAAAACAGGTAGCTGAGGTTGCTGTAGCATTGTAAAAATACGTGGGTTTTTTTTCAGGTATTGTATCAGTTTGGTAGCAGATAACCTGGGGGAAAATTATGAGAAAGAAAAGAATCCCTTTCCTTTGCCTCAGTGTTTCTCTGCTTCTCAGCAAGGTGGGAAGTTGTGTCTAGCTTTCTGGGTCAAATCTGGCCCAGGCAGTAGAAACCAAAAAGAAGTCATCACTGAAAGGCTGGCAGGGCTCTGTGTGTCACCAGCCAGCTGTTTCAGCCCAGCATCTAGTTCACATAATAAAAATATCCTTGTATTTGGCTCTGAGTGACATTGCCTTGGAATACAAGCAGATCATCTATAGTCTGCTTTGTCAGGAGGGATATGCCAGCCATTCACAGCTGGAAATTGTTCTCCTGCACCTTTTCAAAGATTTCCATAGTGCCAAATGGGAAAAGTGAGGAAATCAATAGGAGCTCTCTTTCTCTTCTACCAAAGGATTAAGAGGAAACTGTCGTTTTCTCTGATATCAAAAAGCTCATTCATGAGCCCTGTATTGAAGGTTAAAAAAGTGGGTGTGAAGGTAGATATCATTAATTCTAAAAAATGATGAAATTGAGTAAAGCAATACTTGATGTTGCACCCCAGTCATGAGAATTGAATCTTTCTTTTTTTTTTTTTTAATTTAAGTTCAAGTTGCCTGGGTGATTTTCAGGTACCTATTGCTCACAAGATAACATCTTCTTGTCTGCCCAATGCCTCATATTGATTTACACCAAGACATAAATAAACATCCCAAATATTCTAGAGCTGAGAAATAACACTGGAGAAAAATGAAAAAAGGTTTCCATTTTAACTTCATTTGGATACAGCTCATCAGCAGACAGTTCATTGTTGAAATAAAGGGACAGTCCTTGCGGACCCAGTGGCTGCTCACACAAGCTGTGAATCTGGCCCACTACTATTTTACTGATGATAAAACTGGGAGACAGGCAAAATGAAGAACATCCCTTTGATGAGAAATTTCTTTTCTTTTTTTTTCAAATTAGACATATTTTTGTTCAAAATAATAAAAAACTAGGATTTCTGTGGTGCTCAAGAATAGCCATGATGATTAAAAAATAATAAGATTAACAGGAAATTTATATATTGCTCCTTGACTTTCGTTTCAGACCTGAAAGGATTTTAAGTGCCAAGTGACAAACCCTTTAAAATGGGGTTAACAATGGAAATTCTGTCTTTTTTAAGCCACCGTGGCACTATTGTAACATCCAGGCTTTTTCACAGCCTCAGGTCCGCTGTCAAGAGCTCCCAGTGACAGACACCCAGAATAAAACTAGGGCAGTGACCTGAGTTATTTTGGAAGTTACAGTTCAACATACAAGATTTCATGCAGTAGCTCTGATGACAAAAACGAATTTACCACATGGAATCTCACAACATATTGTGCGGTAACTCAGAAAATAACTTGGGTTACCATTGCAAATATATATATAAAATGCACATTAACAGCATTTACAGACACTGATCTATTAAGTCATTTTCTTACACTACCTTCAGACCTTTTGTCTGAAGCAGAAAAACCATCATTAAAGCTATGGTTTGCCAGACAATTACTTTGTCAAATCTCAAGAAATTGCATAATAAATTGTATACATGCATCAAACATGAACAGCAGAGGGGTATAACAAGCTGTGTATTTCCAGTCCACTTGTTCTTTCATCTAAACAGTAGCTGTTGTTTTGAAGAGTAATCCTATGTTCTTTTCAAGGCACAAAATGTACATATACATTTATCTATCAAACTAACTAGAAATAATTGAAACACTTAATATGCACAGTAATAAAGAAATGCATGAACAACTTCATTATTAATGTCTATTGATTATTTATGTTTTCAAATAGGCAAATGTAGCTACTAATATTTTATCATGTTAGTCTATATGTGCATTTTGGCTTTACCTGTTTATTGGCAAGTTTACTATCCACATTATGGGTATTTTTATTGCTGTACACTCATTTGCTATGCGCATAACCGAGGTCAGTTTACGAACTGACTAGTGTTTACTCAATTTGATTACTATGTAACATTGCTGAGACTATTCTCCCTTTGGAAAATTAACTGTACAAGGAAGCCCAGTAAATCTTTACTTAAAAATTCCAAACTTTAGATTGATTTCAGCAGTGGGTCTGTATTGATCTAAAAAGGTTTGTGTTCCTAACTAAAAACTAATCTTTATTTCACCCTTTAGTGACTGCAGCCATAAATATGTTCCCTCATACTGGAGTTTAGTGGATTAATGGTTATTGGAGATTGTGGCTTCCAACTGGGGTTGGTAAACCTTAACCTTTGGAGGACAACATGAAGGCATTTACCCCTTGTCATCTGTAATAGCTGGGTCCCTTTCTGACAGTTACCTGGGTGTTAAACAGGAGGCAGAGCAGGACGTAGGAGATAAAGTACTAGTGGCTCACTTTATCTATCCAATTACTTGTTATACTGACCACTGTACCTGGACCTGGCTCTTTTTCTGATGCAAAGGCATTGAAATGAAACAATTTGTTTTGTCTTTGGTACCAGAACTCCAGAATTCCCAAGCACTAGAATTAGTTGTTCCTCAAAATTAATAGAAGTCTTATGTCTCCTTTCATTTCACCCTATTTGTGGGAGATGTTTTATGTGACTCAGGACAGATCTTTCTCACTGTCTCTGACAGAAGATTTTCAAAGGCAACTGGTAGGATTCATTGCCTTACATTCCACTGCAATGACTTATTAGTTACTATCCCAAACATAATTACACTAATTGTTATAAAAACCATAATTGCAATAATGTCTTAAAGTAGGGTTTATTCCAGAATGTCATGTTCTGAAATAGATGTCAATTAGCACTTAAGTTATGAACAAGCCATCCCTACAAAACTTAAATTCACTCAAGTCAGTTTAAGTAACTCAAGAAAGCAATGTGAGGGTAGAAATTATTCCCACATGTAAGGACTGAAAGATCTGCCCTAACTTTTCATTAAAGAGAATAATGATTATTGAGAACATAAAAAAATTATTTCATTAGCAATACAGAGAAGGTTTCACTGGAACACGAAATATACAAAATGGTAGATGTCAAGTGATTATATTAACAGACACAATTCAATATCCATTGTTCCAGAAAATATACTGAGCTTAAAAGAGAGATTTCTTCTGCAAGAAATATTGACTCGAGCCTGCCTAAATTCAAGGGAGAGATTTATTTTTCATGAGCAGGTACCATCTTGTGACAGTCATTTCTATAATTGTTCCCATTTGAGAGCATAAGGGATACTTGTGTCAAAAAGGGTGCCTGGCTTTTGGAAACTGATCTTGTTTTAAAACCTTTCTTTCTGTTTCTATTAATTCTTCTATTTTTGCAAATCAAATTCCCAGGAAGGGAGATTGCTTTTGTAATAACATAGAATTGCAGTTGCTGGCAGCTGTTGCAAATTATTCCAGGCAATTTACGTCCCTTGAGACATCTTCCCAACATCAAGGTAATCAGGGCCAGTGGGATATAATCTGGGAACAGTTTTAACAACAAGTTTCCCATCCTGGACCAAAAAACACAGTCCCAGTGGAGATGGAGGTTGCCTGTTGTGCCTTGACATACACTCCTAACACTTAGCTGCAGATTTTGCATCTGGTTTGTTTATTAAACTAAGAGCGTTGACTCAAACATTTAAACAAAGGTAACAAGACTGTGGGAATACCAGACATCTGCTAATCAGAATGTTGCCCTTATTCTTGCATTTCATTTTCCTTACCTTTTCCATCTTCCTTCAGTATTCTCTGACCCACCTCCCAGCTTCAGACTGCTTCAGATTTCACTCAAGAAGGTCAAAATTCCCAGGGGTGCATGGGGTGTGACCCCACTGTTTGCTGTCCTCATATCAGATGGAAACAGAATTTCTGGGCGTCTTTTACAAGCTTTGGCTATCAACAACAACCACTGGGGCTTTGTAAAGATAATATCAGTTTTAAAAACAAAGCATTGCCTTTCTGAAGTGTGTAGGTTTCTAGAAATCGTTGATGATCTGAGCTTTGTTACCCCTTAGTTGGCAAAACAAGCCTTAAACTGGAGACAGCGGAAAGAACAGAGGGTCCTTCTGCTGCAGGAGGCTGAGGGGACAAAAATCTGTCTCTGTTTCCCCTTCAAGCGTGCAAGGAGAGTGTACACAAAATGGTGACAGTTAAGATCATCCTAAAAACATTAGCTCATTAACAGTCCCTAAAAGCTTTGTGCCATATAAATAAAGTCATGGTAATTGCAGGTATTTTCTGATTGCCCTTGGGGTGGAAACAAGAAAGAATGGTCAAATGCTGATCTCTCTGGTTTACATTGAAAGCCCCCTCTGAATACACATATATTTGAAGCCACATAGAAGCAAGAAGAATGCAATTGGCCTTTTTGGCCCAGCATGAAGCAAGAAAAGCTGGTAGTGCTGTGCACCAGCTAGAAGAGATTGTCCCTCCCTTCAGCACAAGCTGTAGGGATTTTCCGGCATGTGGGAAGTACCTTCATCTGCCTGCCTGGGAGGAACAGAAGGAAAATGGGTGTGCCTCTTGACTGCCTATTCCTCTGGTAGTGCAGACCCAGTGGTTATCTGAGCCACTGCTGTAGAGTCAGTGTTGGCAGGAGAGCCAAGTGCCCCAGGGAACAGTGGTGACAGGAGACCACCAAGCTTATTTCTACTGAATCAGTTTTGCAAAACAGTTGCAGGGCCAGGAGACCAGCTCTGAGTGCTACCAGGCTATTGGGGTGAATGAGTCTGGTTGATCAGTGGGATAATGGCACAAAGGAAATGAGAGTAGGCAATTGATGTTTCCTGGCTGGGAAAGGAGTACATGGAGTGGGCACGTTTTTATTGTGGGAAGGACATAGTCACAGAACATCACAGGCATCATCAATGAGGGGTAAAATATTTCTAGGAATCTTTGTTAAACCTGCTCATCACTCATGGTCATCTAGCTGAGATCAAAGTAGGGCCATCTAGAGTAAGACTGCTGTCCTCCTCCAGGAATGCCAGGCTGGTTAGAATATTATAGGAAAAAAATCAAAGAAATTAAAAATGACCACATCATTTCACACAGCAGTAAATATGTCATAAAGATTTTTTATCACATGGACTTGATGCACATTGGGCAGTAAGAAAATAGATTTGATCAACAGGAATAACTGCTCTACAGCTAATATGATCTACTGAGTCACAAATCCTCTTTTTCATAATGCTTAAATACGGATTTACATGATGGACTATAACAACTCCAAATGCACCATTTATATTTATCATGTAAATAATGATGAGCTTTCAAATTAGAATGCAGATCAAAATAGCACGCTAGTTATTCAAATTGCTTCTTGGTTCAAGAACTCACTTTTTTGAATAGTTCAAAAGTATCAACTATTTAGACTGTGAGCATGCATTACTGAGACCCGTGTGAGTAATGTGCACATGAAAGTGGTCCTGCTGAACTCGGTAGGTTTACTCAGCTATATGAAGTTGCTTATGGCTGAATTTACCTGCAGGAGAGATGTCAGAGTCAGTAAGGACACTTTATTTTTCCTTGTCAGCTTCCAAAGATTCTGTGAGTTGAGCACAAAGACGATGTTAGCACTCACTGTTTTTTGCCAGGGGAATAATTTCTGTGTCCAAAGCATGTATGATCACTAGTATGCTAGTTTTTCTGCCCTTTTCTTCTTCCAAAATTCAGTACTTTAAGAAATACAAGAAACTTTGCTAGGCTCCTCTTTATGTGCATGCACCTTCAGAAATCCTGTGCTACCTTCTCTCAGCCTGCCTTTGCTTCCCTCAGCTGCATACAAACCCTTCAGTGTGCCTAGTGCAGGTCCTGCACTTAGTGTTTAAATCTTTAATAGTTAAGCAGTAAATTGTTCTCCAGACTTTACAGTGTTGCTGGAAAACGGACACATTTTCACCTTTGATACTAAGATCTCAGCCAGGGGTGGCTTCTGTATTTCTCCAATGCTAAAAACTAGTCTTGTGCAAAAGGCCAGTACAAAGGTCTTACAAGTCAAGTTATTCAAGTCCTCCCTCAGCCCTGGAAATCATTCCTGATTGCTGTAGTTTGCAGCAGACAACAGGCTTTTGGCTGCCTCTCAGTAGAAAGGTGAGGTCTAAAAATAATCAGGGTTCAGGGGATACTAGAAAGCACAAAGGTTGTTTGGCATTATCTTTTCCCAATCTGTACCCGTCTCCCCCTAAACAGGCAGAGTCCATCCCCTTCTACTTTCTCTGAGTTAATTATAACTTGCATTGAGTAGTGTCATGGAGAGAGACATAAAAAGCAGCAACACTAATAGTACTCAAGGGGAATTTAGCAGCTCTACAGCAGAACAAAAATCTCCCAGCAAAGAGTTGTGGCAATAAATGAGCCAGTTTGATACCAGTCAAAGTCCACATGCAGATAGATTTATTTGCTCTATATTGGCCATGCTTTTCCAATTTCATGAGATAGGGATATTTCTACAGAAAGGATTCCACATTTAGTTTGAGAGGCAGCATGTCCCTGTAAAATAAAGCATTCACTGGCCACTGCACCAACACAGGGACATTGGAGTTCAAATGATCTTTTGCAAATCCCCAAGAGGGGAAGAAAAAAAAATACTTGACGACTTCTTGAAAAGAAATATTTAAAATTACATTTCAGCACAATTGAGGGAGGGTAGATGGGAGTGTCTTACTGTCTCTGTGCCCTCTTGAGATAAATCAGAGACAGCCAACAACAAACAGGTTATGAGCAGAGCTGTGTGGAGGCTTCCCCAGCCTGGATGCTCCTGAGCTGTGCGCTTGATCTCAGATCATGGGCAAAGAATAGCACAGAAGAGCATGGAGCAATACAAAACAGACCTGTGGTGCCAACATTTAGCTGCTTGGTTCTGTTTAATCTGTTTGTGCTGTTTTATATATTAGGCAAATTCTCAAGGTCACTAGTACCTTACTCAAGTCAACAGCTAGAGGGGACAATATTAAGATACTCATAGCTGGAATCCCAACCAGGCCATCTCCTTCCTTCCCTTTCATTACTACTGGCTTATCCAAAGTATCATATTCTTCCACCTGAAATTCAGTGGCAATCCTTGCTTCCTTCTTCTCCATCTCTGGTGACCTCTCTTTGTCTCTTCTCAGCAGGTAGATATCAGGCTTTTCATTAATGGTCTGAGCATCCTTTTGTTTTTCTGGCATATTCCCCCTTGTAGGAGGAAAATGTGCATCTTTCATCAAGAGGGTCAACAAAATAGAAGAGATATAGCTAGAATTCACTGGGTTCATTTAGTTATATTTTGCTGCAGAATTTTCCCTTGTGATGGCCAAATTCCTACTTGCAAAGTGTGCTGACAACCATGCTCCTTGGTAAAATGTGAACAGAATGAAGTCAGTGTTGTGGACACCATCCCAGTTCATAATCCATATCTCAGAGATATCTATTTCCTGTGAAATATCTTCATGTAGTGGGGGGCGTGAACTCCTGTTGTGAACTCATGCCCACGACTTGGAGCAGACAAAACTGACAAAAGCAAAAAAGTGTTTCTGAATCTGCACATAGTTGTCCCCAACACCTAAACAGTCTTTAATATTTAATTCTTAAAGATCTGAAAACATAAGAATGATCTCTAAGGTCTGGAATTTGTATCTTGTATTTGTTTCTCAGGCTGCTTGTTTTTGAGACATGCTGCCTATGCAGTATGGTTGATGGGGGAGTGTTGTCTGTCTAAAGAAGCTGTGAACCTTTTCCTCTGACTAGGGCAAAGGCAACAGAGAGCTTTGTGAGCCATGGATCTGTGGGGAGCCTGACTTCACTTGTACTTGTTTCCCTTCTTTGCAAAAAGATAAAGATTTTCTCTTGGTACTTCTTGCCAATTTCTACAGCAGTGAAGACATCCAAATGGCTGCTCCAAGTCTTCCAGGCACTCCATAGACTTTTCTCCAGATGGAAAAGACCAATAAAGTGCTGAAAACACTGATGGAAAGGAGAAAATGTAAGGAGAAAAAAATATCCTAAAAGCTGATTAAACACAGAAGAGTGGGAGCATTTACCATGGCCTCCTGTCCCAGTGCTCAAGTCAAACTGAGTTTGTTGACTACCACTTGGTCTTTTTCTAAGGTTTATGGAAAATAAACAGTCCTCCTGTGAAATTACATTGGACAAGCACCAGATACAGGGCTCCCTTCCCCCATCACCTTTCTGCACTGTTTCAAAGACTTACTTAATGATTTACATTGTTCACAGAGTCACTCAAGCAGGCAAAGTGGAATTCCACCTGATCGGTAACATGGGGTACTTCCTATCTGAGCTGGAGTGCGAGCTGTTTGTCAGCTCTCCTAACATGCCAAGAGCTATATGGGAACTGCCGAAGTGACTATAGATTATAAGGGCAAAAATCTACATTTTTTTAGCAATGGCATGGAAAAAAACCCCATCCAGAATGTCATTAGGACAGGGGACAAAGTGAACGTATGCACATCAACACATTATCCAGCCTCAATAGCACATGGTACATTGTCTCCATTATCAGACAAAAAAACCTCACAAGAGACAGAGATCAAAGGGTTAGCTTTTCAGTGATCTTGTCATGCGGCTTCTTAAATGATAATGTAAAGGTTTTAAAAAACATTTACCGTAATTTCTGCTAAGTGTCACAGCCTAGTGAACCATTAAAAGTGAAGCAGCTCACTGAACCGCGCGGAAGTGAACAGATGGAATTCCACCCTCCCTCTGCTCCAGAGCCTCCTCGAACAATGCAAAGTCTTCTTTCAAATCTCCTCCTCTGAGCTCATTACCCAGGGCAAATATGTGGCAGGTTCTACTGCCACAAAGGCTGGGGCTTGCTCTTCTCTGTGGCCAGGCTGTGCGGTAGAATTTTTAAAAAATTAAAATACTTATTTAGCCTGGTTTCTGCACTTACGCAATCCTTTCTTTGTTCCTCATTTATACACATGCTTTGAGAAAAGGAGGACATCCTGATTTGAGCTTTCCAGGGTCTCATGGATCTCTGCCAGTCTTCTTTTTCTCCAGACTTTACTTATAAAAAAAGGTATCCATTTTCTTTGGGAACAGTTGTTTGCACCTCCATAGTTCTGAATTTTCTAGAGAGAGAAATGTAGCCCTGCTGTTGCACTAACCTCCTCCTCTTACATCCTCCTCTCTGCTTCCCTGCCTAGGTGACAAGTAATTCTGCACAGGTATGCATGATCTTGCACTCTCCCTGCTAATTTTTTAGAGTGCTTTATGGGCTCATGGAAATTTGGATCATTATCTCAGGGCTGAAATTTCCACTGAGTTTTGTGGGTTTTGTGAGCACAGTGTGAACCATCTCCTCAGGCCAGCTTACAGTAGAGGCTAGTAGGGGTCCTGCAAGCTCCAGTGAGGCATTTGAATCAGTGGTGCAGCAGCTGCAGGGAGAGCAGGCTGTGGGGAGAGGTGGGGGATGCTCAAAGCGTGATAGGTGCCAAAGGGCTTAGGCAGAGAGGATTCATGCAATAAACTCTAGTTCCACACTGTGCCATCCCCTCTGTCCAAGGAGATGGGTGAAGGATATCACACAAAGGAATGATCTTTGCTCATATCTGGACATGTTTCACACCCCAACACAAAACTAAAAGGTCCCCATCTACTTGGGGACTTGGTAGGCTTAATTTGTGCTGGGTTCATTACCGCAACATGTAACTGGACAAAATCAACCACTTCTCATCTTTATCTTTGAAACAACATGTCACTCTTTTGTTCTGAAGGTACTTGGAGCACACGGAGGCCAGAATTTGTAGATGAAGGAAAAACCCCACAATTAAATTGGTGTTTCTTAGATTCTTAGTCTGTTTGATAGTCATCAGTGCAGCAGAGGAAATCACCATTTTGTGTCAGCATAAACACGCTGTAAAATCAGAAGGGTTGTCTTGGAGCTTGGGTGCTAGCCATGAGGCCTGCTTTGAAATCTGGGATATAATATGCACCCTGGCATCTTGAGCTCTCCACTTTGCAAGTTTGAACTGAAATAAGTAATTTCAGCCTTTTTGGATACTGGAGAGGGTTGGAGTTCAACTTCATGCTGTAGCTGGCTGGTGGGCTGAGAAATGCATGGCTGTGGGGAAGGAAGAAGGAAGGCTCTGGAACCTCCTTCCCAGGGAGAAGCAGCAGCCCCTGTCACAGGCTGTGTACAGCAGCAGGAGATGCTGCCAGCTGAGCAACACATCCCTACAGGGGCACGAAGTGCTGCTTAGCCAGGCATGACCAGCCCGGGCTCTGCCTGGCCGGGCTCTCTGCTGACTGCAGCATGCTCTCACCAAGGGCACCCTGCTTCTCCTCGGGAGGAGTCAAAGTACCTCCCTCAGCACATTCCCCTTTACCCACCACACAGCCTCCTGTTTTCACAAGTGTCTGCTGTCTGTCCATCTCTCCGCTGGGTCTCTTATCAGGCAACATCTTCCTGCTCCTTCCCAGGGCAAGATTTAGCCAGATGACTCTGGCTCTCCCACCACTGGTTGACCAGAAGGCAAAGGGACCTCTCTGGGTCCCTTTGTATGAGAAATTGTGGTGTTCAGGAGAAGATCCAGTTTGCTCAGAAATGGCAGCCAAAAGCATAGGTAAACTGAGAAATGCTGAGTTGTGTTACTGGGAAAGGTTACAACACCCATCTCCTGGATGCAGCAGCCATCCGAGGAGAGGCACCTGGCTGCATCTCTATGAAATGAAATGTGTGTGCTTGAACCACGTCTCTGACCATTTAACCATTTGGAGTAATTTATATGAATCAGGATACACTTCTTCCCCTTGAATCTTCCTTGTTATCACGGCAAGTGAGAATAGCCACCATATTGCCAGGGTAGATCCTGTGCCAACTCTTATGCATCCACTTTGAAGTGGCCTTGTGCACCATAAAAGTGGGATCAGACGCTTCTGTATGAAAGTAGTTATCCTGATTTCCCACTGCCAGCAGCTTCCTTAAGGGTGCACTCCCTGAATAGCCCCAGCTCCTGTCCTCTCTCTTCTGTAGCCACAGGAGCTGCTCTCAGAATGACAGGCTGAGCACTGGTCCTTTTATTTGTGGAAATAGATACAAATGAGTGCTCCATATTTGACTATCATTTTTATTTTTTTCTTCTTCTTTGCCATTTACATTGTATGCATACAGTTGAGCAACTTGGCTTCAGTCTTGATTGAAATATTTAATGGATATTATTCATTGTTGATATTCTCTCGATGTTGTTCTCATTCATTTTAAAACTGCCAAACCTTCCCATTTTTCAAGGATGCCTGGCCTTTTAAATAAGGAAAGCATTTTGATACCTTTATTACATTTTTTGAGGCCACATTAGCTTGTTTTTGCTATCATTTTGACTTTGATTTTAATAAACTGAATAGAAATAGCAGTGTCTCCATTTCTTAAATACTGTATGCTTTTCCATTATTGTCCACAAACAGTTGATTCCAATCAACTTTCTGCAACTCATTCTGTCCTCAGAATTATTGTACTTTTATAACCATTCACAAATATTTTCAGAAATGCTTCCAATGTGATGATATTATAACCTAGCCCTAAGGGTTTATTATCTTCCACATTATTCATTTCACCTAGTCTCATTTCCTTGGACTAAGTCCAAAATAGCCCCTGGTCTTGTTGATTGCTCCTCAAACCGAAAAAACTGTTTGGTACTGCACTCAGAAGCACACATCCATCCTTAATGACTCCACTACTGCTATGCCCATCAATGTCAATATAATTGAAATTCCACTGTAGTCACTGCCTCTGCCTTTTTATAGCTTACCCCTTATCTCTGTAAGTGTTTCCTGATCTACTACTTTGTTATAACCACTTCTCATGTGCATGCCAGTTTGCTTTTTGGATTGTTTCATACCTTTAAGAGGCCCTTATTCATGCTTCACATTTGTCAATTAGTTGACAAGCTGAATGGAAAAGAAATAGCATTATAAGGAGCACTTTACCTATTTTTGGATTTCCCCTCAATGTAGGAATAGGGTATGTCTTAGAGAATTTGCCAACAATGGTTACTCAGGTGCAAAAGAAAGTGGTGAACGTAAATAGAGGGAAAACACTTCCATATTTAAGCCACATATATTCTTTTCGACAGGCAGCTTTTCTTGGAAAATTCTGGCGGTAAAATAAAGCAGAACATTTAGGATGCTTCAAATAATACAACCCTCCTCCTGGTGAGCAAACCATGAGGGGGCTTCCTGACCCTAGCAGTGTTGCAGTGCCAGCAGAGAGAAACCACTCTTCCATTGCTTAGGCATACACTCAGCCTTTGAGAGCCCAATTTGGCTTTTTATATAAGCAGATCTTCCTTTAACAGAATTTCGAGGTAGCGATCAGCCCTTTACATTGTAATTCTGAGAAAGAGAGACCCTCTCCCCTCATTTATTAGAAAAAAGTAAGTTTTGCTCTTACGTGGCATGCTGAGATCTTGGATTATTGAGGTGGGTGGGTAGAATAGTTTACTTCCAAAACTGCATAATCTCACTGCTGATATTGCTAAACTGTGTGAGGTTTTAAATGGAACCTGGTGCTGCTGAGACTCAGTGAAATGAAACCTTCACAGGTCTCAAGGTGCCCTGAGCACTGGCCTTATTGGGGGGGGCTAAGGGGGCCTGTTGCTTAAGACAGTTGACCCTCACTGGTGAGGATGCAGCTAAAATAAATACCAAATAAAGCTTAGGGACTTGAGAACCCTTGCTACATGTTGCTGCCTGCGAGCAGAAAGACTCTGGTGTATTGCTAAAGTCCTTTTGTCCAGGCATCCCTGCTCACACAGGGATGCTGCACCTGGCAGGTGTTCCCAGTGAGCAGCTCACACCAGGGTGCTGCCTTCTCACTATCTCAGTATCTTGGGAAGTTTTTAGTGAAAGGATTACAGTATCCCTTCATTTTTCATATGCCTGCCAGTGTAATATTGTGCCTAAGCTCACATTTGGGCATTGCCCATTCTGCAGAGCATGTCTCGTGTTTATTTCAGTGTCTGTCAGAGACCCAGGGTTAAAACTATTGGAGGTCCAGATGACATCTGGCTTCTCAGCTCCTCCAGAATATTGGCTGCAGTGCTTATCAGTGCATTATTCATCAAAACTGATGATGCAAAGTACAACATGCTGTCTGCAGCTCAGCGTAAGAGTGGAAAGAAGTTGGCAGAAATGCCTAGTGTTCTGTGAGCAGCATGTAATCAATAGTCTGGGTGCTTGTTCACTTTATGTTGATGACTATTCCCTCTGGTACGTCTTTGTATATTTTTGGGTTCTCTGTATTACCAGCTGTGCAATTTTTCTCTCTCTTTTCTTGATACCAGCTTTGATAGAACAGAAGGGGCAACCTTTTGTGCAGTAGGTGTCAAATCAAATAAACTATTTGCACAAAGCCTGGAAATGAGAGTCAGGGAAAAAAAGATTTAGTTGAGATTTTCCATGACAGATGGATATTTTTTCCTTCTTACCTTTTTTTATTTTCTTTTTAAGGAAAAGGAGAGAGATGAAATGTAGTAGAGCTAATGACTGCTTTAACTGTCATTAAAATTTTAGAACTGAATTCTGCTTTTTGAGTGAGGTACATCTAGCAAGACTCCTGAGTCTTCAGTGAAGTTACTCCCATTTACACCAGTGTAACAGAGCAGAGTGTGAATGCTTATCTTTAATGCAAGAACTTGTAAAACAATAATCAGATTCTCAGCTGGGGTAAGTTGGCAAGTTTCCATTAAAGTCAATGGACCTAGGCTGATTTACACCAGCTGACGATCTGCCCCAGTATCTGCTACACTACACACACCACACACACACACATAAGCCACTGCTTATTTATTTTCAGTGTTAGACCTGCATGGAAATTTGGTGCTACAACAACCAAAGAATAGTGGTAGGTGACTCTTTTTAAAAAGCCATATCACAGATAAGAACTGCATTATTTTTCTTACAGATCTCTCCTTAGCATGTGGGTATCAGTATGCAAAGTCTTACTATTCCTGTCCAGTGCACAAACGATGAAGAAGGGTGGAACTAAAAATGGCTGTTTCACTTGTGGCCCAAAGCAAAATAGCAATCTTCAAAATTCTGAAATGGAGACCTAGCACTAATTCTCCTAAGCAAAACATAAGGGAAGCAAAGCAAAACAAAATCTTGCTATGTCATTTAATGGCTCTTCTTAGAAGGTCTGTGTAATTTCTGTTTTCCAAAGGGGTGCACAACTGTGTTAACCAGGAGTGTGCGGATCAGTATGCACCACAGCAGAGGAGGCTGCTATTCATCTGTTCTCTGCCATTTTCCCAAAGTCAGACAAGGCCAGACCATGCACAGAATGGATATGACCACTACTAGGTCTGAACAGTGGGTCAGTCCCAGAGCCAATATGATCTATTTTTTATATTTGAACAGAACTACTGATAAACAGTGTTGTGTGGTTGTTTAGGTAAGACGAGCTCAGATTAGAAAACATGGGAGTTTAAATCAGCACTTTGTTTGCTCTTTCAAAAGAGATCTTCTGTTGTGCTTTCAAGACTGAGAAATGTGCCACAGGGTGATTAAGAAAAAAAAATGGAGAGGAACAATAAGTTTCAGGCCTGAGAATGTTTGTCTAGGTAATGTTACTGGAATTGAAGTTGAAATGATGTTCATGAAGCTGTATAGACTCAATAGGTGCCGTCTTGCAGCTCTTCTGTCACAGCATGTGCTCTTCCTGCCTGAGACAGGGAAGCAATAACTTCTGTTCTGTTGCCATAGCTAAGCAACCTTCCAAGACTCACTGGGGCCACAAATACAGGCCTTGTGGGCTCACATGGAGAACTGAGGAATATCAGAGGGCCTGTCTTGTACCTACTTTGTCTTGGGCACTTGGAGACATTTTTTTAGTAGTTACAGAACCCCCAGTGTTGGGACCAGAGAAAACAATGGGATGAGAAACACTTCCCCACTGAGAAGGAAGGGAAGATATTTCATATTTTTAAAGTTTTGTAGTTTTAGGTCAAAAGACAAACTGTCCTTGAGGATGTGCAAGACTGAGGAAACGTGGGTTATGCTGGAGTTGGTATCTCTGCCTTGGCACTATTCCACATGCTTTCTGCAATATGTGGAGTATGTCCTGGAAGCATAATCTTTCCTAGAGGAGAGTTCTGATTAGCTCGTCAGACTGACCTGCTCATCTTATTTGTCTCAGTTCAGTAGGCATGCTGCTAAGCTCAGGCTTTTCAGATCTCTCTGAGTCATGGGGTGCTCTGGCACAGCAGATCTTCTAGGCTGGGAGTTAAAGAAGTGACAATGCTGGAGGCAAGTGATTTTTGAGAACCACAGAGGAGAGGAGAAAATAAAGAGTGAAAGTGGGTCACCACTGCTCTACACTGATGTTAGATTTGATTTTGATCACAGCCAAATCGTGGCACATTTAGCCTTGTCCCTCGGGGAACTGTGGTACCAGAAGATCCTGCTGTGGGCAAGAGGAAGGAAACAGTGTTATTGTGGTTATCCATAAAACATTCAGCAAGACAGTATTTTATTGCAAGGACTATTTTGCCTGGATGCAGACTGAAGGATTTGGACTGGAACAGCAGAAGAATTTACTTGCAGTTGTGTAACAGGTCAGGAGTTGGGTCAGACCAAGGAGCAAGAACATGTGATGTGGTTGTACCATCCTGTAATCGTTAAACAACTTGTCACCCCTGCTCCTGCACTTTTCAGGCTTTCAAACGCTGAGCACACCTTCAACAAAATCAGACAAAAGGAACCCATCATGAATGTTGCAGCCTGTACCTAATGATGTATGTTTGTATAGTCCTGGGGCTCTCTCCTCTCTGCAGTGTTCTCTGCCCTTCAATGAACCCCTAGGTCCGAGTGATGTGATACTCCTCTTCATACCCACTCCTTTTCTTTTCTAAGAACATATACATGATAGAAATACTAAGAATAGAAACATCTGAAATATCTTTGTTTGCCTCCTTACATATTCAAAATATTTCTTATTCCAAAGAAAAATGAAAATTTCCAAACTAGGGTGCTTGCTGGGGTGTAGGATTGTGTTGTTTCATTTCACACAGAAGAGAAATTTGTTTAAAATTCTGCTTTAGCAAAGTGCTTTGCAAATGTTTTGCTTGGTAGATTGAAGGAACGTGGGCAAATGGGTAGCTTTGGGAGGAACTGGGTTCACACATTCAGAAAATAAAGTTGGAAAGCTAGTGAAGACCTCTGGGATATTTTTGGTAGGAAGATAACAAGTCATGGAAATAACATATTCCAGTGGAAACCTTTTCTGGAATATGTTCTGGTCAGGTTTATTTCAATATAACTTTTTTCAGGGCTCTTCAGGGGAAGAATAAGACTCCAGCTTACTGGAACCTTGCACTCCAGAGTTAAGTTGACTGGATAGCTGCACCAGACCAACGTGGAGAGCCAAGATTTATTTTCATTCTCTTTCTGTGTGTGTCTTTAACAGCTCACCAGTGCAACAACTTATGCCTGCCATTGCTCTCCCATTCAGGGGGAATCTGGAGCTTCCTCAGCATCACAGAACACCAAGGCTTCCCAAGTCATCTCACTTCCCAGCATGGATGCCCTCATGTGCACTGGGACGCCCTGCTTGGCTGCTGAGCCTGATTCATTGGTAGGAGAAAAAGACACCACACTGAAGCCTGCATGGACTATTTGCACCTCCCAGCAGCTGCACCATCCTCTCTGCAAGGTGCAAGTACCACTGCCTGCTTCATTGAAGGCTTTACTTTGCAAGAGTACAAGTAGACACTCACTTAAATTACTGGAAACATGCCCATAAGGACAACTGAAACATTTGTCTTCAAACCTGTGACATCCTGTCTGAACCTTTCTACTTCCCAAAAGGGTCTCTCTGCACCATGCCCAAAGACGTATTTCCTCTGCTTCTAATTTCAGAATTTGTCAGCTTAGAAATCTTGGCCTGGTGCTTTGTACCAGGGATAGGAGTACAGACTCTCACATACCTTCTCATGCACATGCCCACACTTTTATGGACATACAGATCCTCCAAGTCACTAATATCTGGAATGACTGGTAGGGTCATAGCCTTGTTGTATCAGGATTAGAGAATTGTAGTCAGAAAATGTGTAGTCCTTTTCATATAGATTTGGTTTATAATCAAATCCGAGATAAATTTAAAGACCAGAGAAAAGGAAATGTTTAGCTTTCTGGGACTATTACTGTCAACTTCTATCTCAGATCCCCCAATAGAGATAGTTTATTCTGTAGCATACCTTTTAAGCAAAATCCCAGTGTCAGGATTTCCCAATTTTCAGTTTTTGCCCCTTGCAATGTGATTCCATTTCATGCTGGGCTCTATCCACAGCTGTTCACCACCTCCCTAATAATTCCTGGCACTTGCTAGGAAATGCTGCTCCCCCTGATATCTGTCCTGCAGGTGAGGGACTCCTCCCCTCACAAAACTGAGCACCAGGAGTGCACACCTGTGGCTTGGTCTCTGGACCAGGCTTTCTGCTTGGGTGGGGACTCCAGCAGCTCCCCACAGCTCTCCCACCCTGTCCCTGCCCTCCCAGCCTCCACAACATTAACCCATCCATGCCGTCTTGGCTTCCCTTGTTGTGTTTTATGACAGCTGGGCCCCCTTCATCTTGAAAATGTCTGAATTAAAATAAAAGGGGAAAGTCATTTGGTTCTTTTACACTTGTAAAATTGTTTATGATGTCAAGTTGTGAAGTTCAGAGCATCCCCTGCATGGTATAATCCAATTGCCTTGCCACTAAAAATAGACCCTAATCCAGCTCCAGGTGAACTGAGCACTGGTTTCCAAAGGGGTGTTTATCAAATATGCTCTAAAATGAAAATGTAGCTATTATTCTTGCTAGACATAAACAAGATTTTTAACATTATCATCACAAGTCATTCACTGTCCAAATATCCACAAGGATTTTATTTGTGATAAAAAAAGCTGGCAAAATTATTCATCTGTATTGTGGCATCCATGACCTTGGGTCAAATCCTGTGGTGCTGTAGGTAAAGAGACTCCCATTAACTTCAAAGTGGGAATGTGACTTAATGAATTGAACATACATGAAACAAGGCCCTTAGAAACCAACCCTTTGGATATTCTGTGTCTAATTATTTTCTAATTATCTAAAAGATCATCTAATCTTCTTTTTAAGCTTCTTATAAAGCAACCAAAGTTCATTATGCTACTATTAAAAGTAGTATGACTTACTATAAATAATAATGTGAATATTTTGGAGCATAAAGTCATCTGTCTTGGGGATATATTAAAAAGAACCTCAGGGAAATGAGGTCATACAGAGAATTTTGCTGCAAGACCTAGATTTTTGAGGAGAATAGTGATTTTGAGTGACGCAGGTTTAAAAATTTCAGAGCACATTTCAGTTGAAATATCTACTAATTTAAGACTAACTAATCTAATTACTACTTAGTCCAGAAAATATTAGTCTATTTCTCATAAGAAAGGAGGACATAGATTCCACACCTACCTTTTCAGGAACTTTCTCTATGATTAAATAGACTTATAGGAATATTTCTTATGTAGGAGTGAAATTGTGTAGAAACAATTCACTCAGCCAAAACAAGCAAACAAACAAGACCCCAAAGCCATTTGAAAGGCTTCTGTTTTTAGCGGCATAGGTATGGAATGAATCAGCATTAAAAACAAAGAAAACTGAGCTTCTTTCCTTTTTTTTTTTTTCCCTTTGTAAGCCATTCAGTTTGGATAATCCACTTCTTTAAAAAAAACATCTGCACATCAATTACCGAGGCACTTTAGAATGCCATAATCTCATTTTGTGACCAGGATGTGAAATTCAAATGTCATCCAATTCTATCAGTAAATGACATTTCGGTGCCTTGTACTAGATATGCACTATATCAAAAATTCCCCAGTTTTTTTTGATTGTTTTTAAACACAAAAATATGTAAGAGAAAACTAGTATAACATTTATTTTGAAGATTCATCAGAGATATGGGTAGGATTGATTTTATCAGAGACTGGGTAAAGACAAAGGGATTTTTAATTCACTTTATGAATTCACAATATAAACTCAGTGCTGGGCTGTAAGTGTTGCATGTGTAATATTTCCCATGTACAATTTTGACACATGCACTCGGATATTTTCACCAGCAGATCTGTAGACACGGTTCTGTATGGACAAAAATGGAGTTCTACTAAAGGTACGGTAGAAAATTTATCCCTAAAATATTGATTACCTTCCTGGTTGTTAAATCATTATTAAAGCAGGTTGAAAACTCGTTTGCAGTCTCTTCTAATACTACTACTGTCACAAATGACATCACTTTTTAACAAGATGAATACTTTTAGTGCAGGGATCAGAAATGCCAAGCAGAATTAGCAGCTTTATAAAAAACACATTTCACTGTTTATTCATGGTGACAAGTGCTTCTCACTCTGTACCTCCAGGTTGTTGGCCCCCATAATACAGCTGCAGGTTTCTTTTAACTCACCAGCACAGGGCAGCTCCAAGGAGGCACAGCAGGAGAAAGCTTGGCAGGGCACAGCCTGGTGAAGCATGCAGGGGGCTGAATTCCACCCTCCCCATCTCTCCAGTCCAGTGAGCTGCATCCTTCTGAATGCTCCCTATGCTGTGGCCACCAGAATTACAATAAAAAAATATTTGCAAAGTATTCTTGAGTTGTCTGAAGAAAGGGACTTCATGCAGAGAAGATGTCGAGCATAAAACTGAAAGCCTTTAAAAAATATTAGTGTGGGGCAGACGTGCACATTCAGAAGCATCTCTTCTGCTGCTAAGAAAGGAACAACAAACAGACAAGATGATTTGCTGAAATGGAATGAGATGGTCATACGACCCTTTCAAACACTAGAATGAAGCAGTGAGCTGTTATTCCCCAGCTCTAGGGTGCTACCACCGTTGTTGCCATGTTTCTGTCTTTTCTGTAATGGGCAAAGTGATCCCTTTGGAAAATACTTCAGAACCTTTTCAAATCCTTTATCCCTTTCTCAAGAACAAAGTTGTCAGCACTGCACTGTCTGTTTCATTTTTAGCAGCATTTTTGCCTTTCATCACAATAAGTAAGTTGGCCACAGCTCTGAAGAGAGGGATCTTCCTCTCAAGCCAAGCCTGGCCCTATGCTTGCTTTGTTCTCCCTCCTCCATAAGTAACCAGCACGAGGTGCAGGCAATAATGTGTCCTCTCAATTGACAAGTGTAAGGGATATGTAATTCCAGTTGCTTTCCAGGTCGAGAGGGACAGGGAGGAGCTGCTGAGGAACCAGTGGAAAATATGCACCACCACATGCACACGAGACACTGTTATTTGACTAAAGCACTGCAAAATTCTGAAGAATGCTATGTCACGTGAAATATAAAAGAATCCTTCAGCAATTATTCTGCATTCAGGACTCCAATGATCTTTCCATGCTGACTGGTGGGCTGACTCTCTTTAACCAGCACTGCCCTTAAAATGCTTTCCAACATTCTTCCAGCAGGAAGAGTGTTTGTAGGACGTGACAACCAGCTGTTACGCACACATCTCTACTGCAGGCTCCCGCGATGCCCCTGAAATGAACTAGGTTTTATAGGTCTACCTTGAAGTCATGTTTTCTCCATCATTTGACCCTTAGCTTTTATTGTCTTGGGAAGTAACTGCAAGTCTGTTTAGTGTTCTGTGGTTTATCTAAGGTCTTGAGGAAAGAATCATAGGAAAACATAATGAAAACACTAAATAATCTAAAGAAGATAAGACGCCAGATGAATGCAAGCAAAGTGCTTTTAAAAGGGACTTTTTCTCATGGCTGAGGACAAAGAGGTGTGAGATGATGCCTCGGAGCATGTATTGTTGCTCTTTATGTGTTGCAGTGGGAAATCAAATTTACCAGAACAGTAGGAAGGGTGGAAACAGTGAAACCCCAAGCAACATTAGTATATACAGCTGAGCCACAGCACCCAAGAGAACAGAATCTGGGTCACAGTCTCGTCTTACCTTACAACATGATGAAATGGCTTCCGAAGAGCACAACCAATGACCAAAAAGCAACGAGAGAGGAGTTTGGCTACTCTAAAGCCTCAGAAACAGGATTGCAGTTTCTCTCCCTATAAGAGGCATTTGAAACCTAAACCAAATTCCTGAAAGAGGAAAACTGTGCCAGGAAGGGAATAGTCAGAGCTCTCCTGCTATTTTTCTTTCTTCTCACTGTTTTTTGGCTTTTCAGCGTATCTTGAATGAAGATGAAGCTTTATGCCTTTTCTTACTTATCCGTGTATAAAAAGTACCTGCATTTTGCCAAAGCATGAGCTGGGACACAAAGGCCACAGTAAGTCTGTCTTTGGTGGTTATGTTTAATTCAGCTTGCATTTCAGAATCAAGAGTGATAGGACAGTTGAGTTCAAGTAACATTTTAAGGACTGAGCTCATATGGTGAGCATGATACAATATAATTTTCAAAGCAACTAAATGTCTGTACCTACCTTAAACTTCCAGGGGAACTAGAATTGCTCAGCACATCTGGAAGAAGAAAGGTGTTGCTGCTGTAATAAAATCTCTGAAAGAGACAGGTTAATAGCTCTGTCTAAGTAATTTTTTTCCTCATTAACACTCTCCTCCCTTACCAGTGCAGGGAACCCTACAGATTCTCAGGCACAGCTAGCACTTCTCTTTGCTCCAAACAAAGCCAACAAGAAAGCAACAAAGTCTATAATCCTTTGTGTATTGCTGTATGCATAAACTCAAAGCTGACCTGTTCCTTGAGTTCAGCATTACAGCTGTTTTGGTTAGCAACAATAAAACATCAGGTTTGCACAAGGCTTTCTTGTCTCCCAGTTTGTCAGCTGTGTGCCAGGCATCCTTTGCCTCTGCTATCTCCTGACCAAAGGGTGACACAGTTCACAAACTGCTCCTACTGCAGTATGGAAGAGGCTCTGTGATTTTCCAGTGCAGTTTCCAGATTAAACTCTCGCCAGAGCTTCATCTCCCAAGAGGTGTGAGACAGCAGAGGAGCCTTTCCTCAGTATCCTGGGCTGCTGCCATCTCCTTGTGCTTCCCCATCACGGACACCTATGGTGTCTTCTCTGCTCTCAGGCCCAGGCACAGTCTAGTTTCACCCTTTTACCCTCTCTGACACTCCTAAAATCCACTTCTTTTCTTGTGGTTTTTCTTTCATGCCATTGCCATTGCAAAAAGTTCTCATCTGCTTCATTATTCCACAATTCATTTTGCTTTTTTCCTCTCCTGCCTCACTCTGTATCTGGATGTCACTTATGGCACCATTGTACCTGTCACCTACTGTTTCCCCCTGCAGAGATGCCTTCAGCTCTCCCCACTTAGACATCTCCACTGTCTCTTACATCTGGATCTTCAGGTCCCATTTTCTCCTTGGCCTCTTGATATGCTTCTTCACAGGGGAAGTGTCAGTGCTTTTCTACCACTTGTGTATTCCTCCCATTTTGCCACCTGCTGGCTCCCTCAGCTCTGGCAACCCTCTCCCTGCGCCTGTATATATCCTGCTTCTGTCTAGGACTTTTTCAGTCATGGTAGTGATATGGTATGCACTGTAGACCTAATGCTCAACACAGTCAGGACCTTTAACAGGAGGATCCTGTTACCTCTGCCACCCGTGCTGTTAATGAGCAGTCAGAGAATTACGTGGCAAAATATATTTCCAGTTTTGCACTTAAACTTTGTTCAGCTTTGTATCACACCTAAACTGTCCTACAGAAACTGAGAGACCCGGGCAATCATGGATGTAATGGCAAAGATGATCTTGGGAGGTAGCTGTGATTTTAGCTCAAACTCACATCAAGGAAATCTGCACAAATTGTGACATTGCCCCTTTCAGGTGTGTCTGGAAAACTCTGCCCAGGCCAACTCAAAAGAAATTCATGGCTTGTTCAGTTTGTCACACAGAGCATGGCCATCTTCGCATGGTCTCTGCTGACCCTCCAGAAGGGCCTTTGGCAATTCTTCCATACCAGTTTCCTTTTTTTCTGCCAGCCTGATTCTCACAGAAGGAAACAACAGCTTTGTTCTGCCCTGAGAGCAATGCTGGAAAGGGTTAATTTTGCACTGTCTGACTTCTGTGTAAACACTGCTGACATTTCATCACTGGGATTTGTCACTAGCCAAAATAAGATCACATTCACCAGTTTAAAGGCACTGAAGAAGTGTCACTGGCATCTCTGTGCTTAGGGCTGCATTACTGTCTCTGCTACAGATCCTGTTTTCACAGATTAAGAACATCCACGGAAAGTTCTGTATGCACGGCTGAAGCTATTTAAGAACTGTGTTTTAGAGGAAATGTGAGGACAGACAGAGAAATGCAAAGCAACACATGACAGAGAATAACAACAGTCAGAAGGAATACATTAATTAAAGTACTCCCCTAGAAAAAGGAATGGCCTTCCTTAGGCTTAGATGGGAACTCAGAAAAACCTATTGCCAATGACAAGGTGGGGCTTTTTGGTCCCTTATCCACTTTTGCATCACTGCACCCAAACAGAAGTCAAGAATTTAGGGTGGGGGTGAATGAAATGAAAGGCATCTTTCTAAGGCACTTTGACTGGTTTGATACCTGGGTTTACAAATTGAAATCTTGTCTGGAAGTGAAACAGCTCCAGGCTGTGTTGTAACTCTCTGGACACTCTCTCTGACTTCTACAGCATGACTAAAATGAGATGAGGACAATTGTGCAGCAGCTTCTCTTATGAGCTGCTGGGGAGAGGGGCTGTAAACTGAGGGCAAACCTTGCCCTAATAATTTTAATGGGTGACATTTAAAGCACAATATAAATTTAAGGCAAACAATATGAGCTAAACCAATACAATATAATCTATGATTTGTAAGTGCTGTTGCTAGTTACTCTTTTTGTGCAAGTACTGTAAAATGACAGCCAGCCCAGGATAAGTTAATGCCAAAAGATGGGTTTGTGCTCTGTGCTCTGCTATGCCTGAGCTAATCTTCTGGGTAGGAAAAGCATAAAAATTACAAGTATCCAAGAATAAGTAACGCTTGTAAGTTTTCGGCAAGGAGATAATGAGACAAGTTCACCACTTGGCTCAGCCTTACTGATCTAGACACAGTGATGGGTCCTGGCAGGCACAAGGATGAGATTTAAGAAGCAGGTCACATCTTTCAATCTAACAGGTCAGAAAAGTGGGATTCAAGGTGGAAAAGTCTGGGGTTTGGGTATCCAACCATCTGCCCCAAAATAATATAGGCTGTCCTGAGGCACAGGGAGGACTTGGCTCCCATTCTGAGTACCCCCAGGCTTTCCCCTGCAGGCAGTACCACCACTGGGGAGGAGAGCTTATTCTGGAAAGTCATTAGGTTTTTTTTCTTCCTGTGATGGACATTAGAACCACCACTTGATCTTTGCTTTGGGGAAGAAAATCTGAGGCCTGTAATCCTTACAAGGCAACAGTCACACTCTGTGGTGATCTATGTAGGTGCCTACAAACAGTTAAAATGAAAGGTTTAAATCCATATTCTGCATAAATAGTCCCAGAAGGGAGATACTTCAGAATCAGATAATTTTACCTCCAGGGGGAAAATTTTGTCTGAGTGCCCAAAGTGAATCAGTCCTGCAACACCCTAGAACTGCAACCCCTGCTTTCCACAAGGCTGTACAAGGCAGCCCGTGACCATGTAGGTAGATGGAGTAGCTGATTGTGGGGCCAGGAGGCACCAGCACATCCAGCAAGGCTGTTGGTGGAAGGGGCAGGAGGGGGCTCTGTGTAGCCAAACACCACACAGGGGTCACTCACCTGGAAAGAAGCAGGGATGCTGGCGCTGGCCATGATGGTGTGCACATCCACAGTGGGGGCTAGAGGAGGAGTTAGGCAGCTGCACATCTCCCTTATGCCCATCTTGGCTGTTTGCCATGAACCAGTGCTTCTTGCCCCCTCAGCTTCCATTCACAGTGCTTTCCTTGCCTGTGGATCCTGGTGTGGGCACACTGACTGCACACTGCATGCAACCCCAGCACTGGAGGTGCAGCACACACCACTCTGCCAGGGAGGGAGCTCACCTTCTTCTACCAGGACAGAGGCAGTGGGTAACACTGTGCCCAGAAGTCGCGTGTTCCTTGTGAAAGTGGCACAGAGTCTTCGCACAGCTGCAGCATAGCAAGGAGGACCTTGCAGGAGAGGATGCTATGCGAAGGAGGAGGTCTGTGGAGGCCTGAGCTGGAAAGCACAACATAGAATCTTGGAGAATTTAATCTCTCGGAGAGCCAGTTCATGGCTTGGGGCATTGAAAAGATCATAGAGCCATTAAGGTTGGAAAAGATCTCCAAGACTGAGTCCAGCCTTTGACTGAACAGGACCATGCCAACTAAACCACAGCACTAATTGCCTCAGCCAGTCATTTCTTGACAACTTCCAGGGATGACGACTCCAACTTCCTACACTCCAACTTCCTACACTGCCCATTCCAGTGCTTAACCACCCTTTCCTGATATTCAACCTGAACCCACCCTAGTCCAGTGGGAGGCTATGTCCTCTCATGCTGCTGCATGTTGTCAGTGGGAAGAGACCAACCCCCACCTGGCTACAATCTCCTTTTGGCAGTTGTAGAGAGTGAGAATGTCTCCCCTGAGCCTCCTTTTCTCCAGGATGAACAACCCCATCTCTCTCACATGACACTCTCTAGACTCTTCACCAGCTTCACTGCCCTTCTCTGGACACACTCCAGCAACTGGTGAGGTTGCACCAGTGCCGAGGTGTGGCCTCACCAGTGCTTTGGCACATCTTCTGGGTGTACCAGAAAACAGAAGACAAGATAGAGCCTTCCTCTCTGGTCCATGAGTTCACACTTGGCCCATGGTGGCAGACATTATTTGCTATTTCGGCATATTGGTGTTTGCAACACCTGTATTTCTTCATGGGGGGTTCAGGACAGCCCAAGCAGTCAGAAATCTGCAGTGACACAAAATGGCCAATAAAACTGCTGGAGGCTGGGGGCATCCCTGCTAGGATGTTTGGAGGAGACATGCCCTAGGTCCTGATTCAGCCCTGCTAGGTGGATGTGAAAGGTCCTTGCAGGGATTTTCTGTGGCTCACATGACATTCACAGCAGCCAAAGTATGAGCATCCCTGTACAAAATGAGGTGAGATGTTTGCTCTCCCATCAATTCGGTAAATGCCACCAGTACATCAACCCCCACAGTGCCCCACCCTCTCAGAGAACACCCACATTTTAACAGCTAAACAGGCACCTCCTTTTCATGGATCTCAATAGCACTCAGAGACTGAAATAGTGATGGTGTGATGAGGGAAAGAAGATGCTGCAGAAATTAAGTACTTGGCTGGTGAGGCTGTGGGGCACATCTGCTAGGCAGATGAATAGGAAAACATGGTAAAGTCTTTAAGATTACACTCTTCAGGCAGAACAGAAGGAGCTGCCTCCTGGTTCAGGTCACACCAAGCTACAGCTGATAATAACATGGGTTAATATATATGTTCCTAGTCAGCCTTGTAATTTGGGTAGAAATAATGTGTTGGTTAATTTTTATTCCTGTTTTTTTGCTGGGATATAGTAACAAAGAGGATACAATAGGCTAGTGTGAGGTGTCACCCTTTAAATTCACATGGCTTTGTCCTTAAACAGTAAAGATTTTTTTTATCACTACTGACACCTCAATATATAGCAAAGGACACCCTGAAATGGTCATTGCTATTTCAAATGAATGAACATCAGTGCACCACATTGTCAAAAGGAATTATGCACAAAACCAGGGCATTTGAAAGCTGAACTTCCACATAGTTATGGGATTTTATGCAGCTGAGAAACTGGTAGCAATAGGAAATAACTCCATGCAGTGTTTTACATGGACATGTTTGAATTACACGTACAACAAGAGCCTTCCATTGTTCACTCTGCTAGTGTGAGTATATAATTTTCCTGCTGTCTTTTCCCCCCTTTTGTTCTTTTCAGCTATTTTGTGATTAACACCGTCTGGGGAAGAATTTCAGTATTTTCTCTGGTTTAGCAGGATGTGAGTGAGGTGGTGCTGCTGCATGAATCTTTTAAAAGCAGCCTAAGAAATATTTAAGACCTTAGTCTAGGAGGAACAGCTCTCCCAGGCATAATTTTTGGTGCTGGTTGCAGCAGGGAGCGTATGCTGTGAGGAAAGTATTATTTTTCTAAATGGAAGGTGTCAGATGGTCACGCAATGTGACTGCATGTTCGAGATCACTGCCTCCCATCTGCAATTTGTGACGTGTGAAAGATTCTGCCCAAATGTGCTCACCAACTGGAAACCCTCGGCACTTTTTTTTTCTTATCAGGAGAGACCAAGATAACCAATGGTTTTACAGATCAGGGATCCTATCAAATTAATATCATTCTAGGATAAAATCTGCTTTAAATACAACCACTAAACTCCAGCAAAGTTAACTAGTACATACAAGTTCATTCAACTGATTAAAAATCCCTACTAGTAAAACAAGAAAATATACACGGAATTTTTTTCAAGAAAAGTATTCTGCTCCTATCTTTTAGCCAAAGGTTTGGTATAAAACATGACAGTCTTTTCCAGCACTAATTAATGCTACCTAATTATAATACTTACTAGGCTCAAGCCAGGCATTAATCTATTGTGAATAGTTTCTCCTTGTCCAGCTTCCCGCTGGATCACACAAGATGATTGCTTTTTTGCCTCTCTCTGTTGGTTAAATGGATGCCACTGTGGCTAGGGCAGAGGCTTAACAAAGATTATTTGCCTTCAGCAGAGAATATGCACCCTACCAAGAGGGGAAGGTGCTCCAGACCAGGGTGGTTGGCAGTGCCTGCTCTTCCCTCTGCCCGGTGAGGGCAGCCCATCGAAGGGGTTATGAGCCAGCGAGTCACACCCCATCTGTGCTGATGGTGGGGGCCAGGGAATGACTGCCCCTGGACTCCAGGGTGCCTGCTGCAAGCCTCAGGGGCTGCATGGAGCCAGGAGAGCCTGCTGTTTGCCCCGTTTGAGACAGGACAGAAAATTGTTCTGTGAGGTAGTAGTCAGGCTACCCCAGCATCCCACCTGGCCAGTGTATGGTGGCAAACCTGTGTGATCTTTGCCTACCACAGAGCTATGGTGTAGCTCACCTAGCCTTAGTAAATCCCAGAGTACCCCAAAGAGGAGTACTTGGAGAATTCAGGGGATGGATATAAGCCTCACCCAGCCACTGGAGCATCCTCAAGCGTTTTATAGTCTGAGCTGACAGCTACCAGAGGAGAACTTCTCTCATGTGAGTTACTATTTTTGATGATCGGTAAGTTTTTTGCATTTTATTTCCCTTCTTGGTTCACCCAGGAGGTAATACAGCAGGTATCTGTGCCAGCTCCCTGAAAAGGAGCAGATGTGCTCATGACTCAGCACTGGGTGCCTGTCCGAGGAGGGGCTGCTGACCAAGGCTGTGTGATGAACAGGGCCATCACAGGTGTGGCTGCAGCCATCTGCATACAGCAGAGCTCTCTGTAACCTAACTGGTGTGCACACACAGAGGAACAGAACAAGGAGCTGCTTGTACAATTGGTTAAAATCTTTCCAGGAAGATAGGGACTTGCCCACATGCCAAGGACGCTGTCACATTTGTTATTGGTGCTGGGGGTTAATAGATTATAGGTTACTGTCCCCCATTACCAGGCAGAGAGGCTTTGGGGATGTGTTCTTAAGGAAAAGTCAGTGAACAAGGTGCAGGTGAAAAGTATTTGAGTTACAGCCCTTCATTTGCTAAATGGCTGTAGCAAAGGTAGATGACAAACCTGGCTGCATTGCCTTGGGAGAGGGCTGTCACACCAACCTGGAAAATAAGAAAGATTTTGTTTTTACATCTGATAGGTGTCTCTCCAAGGATAAATACAAGTACTAGTTACAGATGCAGGCATCTTTACTCAACAAATGACCCCTGGGTCAGGGAGCCCCTCCTCAGCTCTGGGAAGCCATACCCACTGAGCTCTGCTTACCCCAGTTTAGCAGGAAGGTAGTGAGCTTTCTTTAAATGCTTCAGAGCCACCTTATAGTTGAGTGGAAGCCCTCCTAACTAGCCTATACCCATGTGTGCTTCTACTTACACTGTCCTGTAGACTTTTCTCCATCCCTGTGTTTGTATTTTACTTGCGTTATGGATGTCCACAGCCAGAGAGGAAATATCTGTTCAGAGCCTTTGTTCTTTATGTAAAATGAATACCTTATGGTCTCAGATACAAAAAGATCTTCATTCCCCTGAGCAGCCTTCCAGCCCTTCTCTGTGCCTGCCCAGACCATGCTCCTTTTCTTGCGTTTTAGTCACCCCTCTCTTTCAGATGATGCCTTTTCCTTGCACAGTGGATGAGTATTTCCCTATTCATGCCACAGCTATGTGATCTGATACAGTCCAGGCTGAATGGCTCCACCACGCTGTTTTTTTCTTAGTTACCCTTTGATATACTGATATGGGTCCTTCTTTTCCCAAGTGTCACTTTTAACCTCAACTGGCAACTAAGTACTCAAGGTAAGCAGGACTTAGCAACAACAAAAACATCTGTTTGTTAACAACGTTAATCTCATGCTGAAATCAAAACAGCTACTGAGCAAAAAGAAACTCTACCCTAGACAAAACCAAGCAGTATCCATTCAATCAACTCCCAGTTCACTAAAAAAGAAACAAACACTGAGATTCCACTACTTTTTTAAAGCAAGAGGAGTGGGGAGCTTGCTAAAGGTACTCCAAAATTAATTTGAAATGGAGATCTTTTTCCAAGATGTTCTGGCATGGTGGAAGATTTATACCCTACAGTACTTCTGAGCACATCTTCATGCACTTAGCTTGAAGCCCACCTCACCCAGGCTTGCTCACTACTGTCAGTCCATGAGCACCAGAGCCCTGGACAGTTTGCTCTTAGGAAAACACACAGTACTACAGCTCCAAGCGGAGGTCTCTGCCATGCTTAACACTGATTTAGCAAATAAATACCTTACCCTAAGCCTTCCATCCTTCATCTTTCTCTGCTCTTGCCCCTTAGGAAGTGATGACAGCCTTCTGACTGTATTTATGCTTACTTGTGCCATAATTACTCTATCTTCCCCCTCAGTTCCCTGCTGCAGCAGCCAGCTCACAGGCAGTACAGGTGGTTTCTCTTTGGTGGCCACAGGGCCACCATGTCCTTTAGAGCTGCTGAGCAAGGAGCTTGCTGTAAATCACAAAAGTGCAGTAAATATGTCAGCATTCAGTGGTAGAAAAGTCAAATGAAAAAAGGGAAAATAGACACTGCATTTCAGGGACCAGAGCTTGGTAAGACAATTTCCACCAAAACCATACTATAGGATGCTTTTTGTTTGATTGGTTTTGAAAGCCTGAAACAACTCTCCAAGGAAAAACCCAAACAATAGGCCAATAATTTGCTACCTATTCTATCCCAAAACACGGTGAACTGAACTGACAAGTGACCAAAACATACCCAAATATTATGTGCATGAGGCAGGAAGTTTGGAGGAGACAGATTTTGTATTGTTCAGAGCATCACCCAAGCATGGCAAGGCTGGAATTCCATCTGTTCTGCTCTGCTCAATGAACTGGGTCACTTTCAATGGTTCACTAAGTTCTGACTATCTAAAAAGTAGAGTTATTATGCTTTTAAAATCTTGGCTGCAGGGCAAGTTCACCTTACTGTTTTTCACCATCACCCATGAGTTTGCCATCTCTGAAAAAGGGGTTTAAATGCAGTTCACAACCTAGAAGATGAGTTGTATGTCATACACAACACCTGGGTTTCTGGAAAAAAAATGTGAGCAAATTTACTCCCATAATAAACATACTTGTGTCAGAGAAATCCTTGGCAGGACTTCCTTTCCTGAAGAACTTATCTGTAACATTGGGAAAAGCTGACTTCTAAGACTGATTTTTTTGATTTAGACCTCATGAAGGTCTCTGCACTCTTGAGACTGAGCTCTGGGTGCAGTGAAAGACAGTAAACATTTGGATGGCCTTTTTAGCACTGTTGTTCCTGTTTATTGTAAGAACAGCTACAAAAGCAGTCAGAAGACATGGAAGGATAATGTCTTTGGGGGCAAAAAACCCTAACTTGCTCAAAGGTGGAAAGAGAGATGAGAGAAAGAAATATATCTACTTTTGCCAAAATAAGAACACTAGGGTTTAAGAAGGTGATCTTTACTTCAAAATATGGAATTCACTTCTCATTTCTATATTTAGTTATACTTTATCCCTACATAGATTGCACTGGGGCAATTGTATATTACTTTTTTTAGTGTCATAACTTGTTTTTCCTCTGTACAAAGGGGCTAGTAACAGTTAGCTGCCTTCCAAAGGTGATTTATAGTGTTATAAAAAATATAATGTCAACAAAACCAAGAGAGTTAAAGAATGAGCACAGTTCACCAACAAAACTATATGGACCTCTAAACAGAATCCACTGAAATCAGCACTTTGGAATTTAATGTGAAGAACACATTATGGAGCCTGCAATTAAAGACTTTTTCCCCCTAGATGGTCACATAAATAAATGAACCATTCAGAGTGAATCAGTTCACTGAGGAGCAGGAAAGTGCACAGCATCAGCTTTCTGATCACCTCCTGACATGAGTACTGTAACTTCCACACCCTGACCTCCTCCATGCCCAAGTTCCTCCTCTTTAGTCCATCTGGGTCACCGGCAGATAAGTACCCAGGATGAAACTCCTTGTGGAGATATTTAAGCTGCTAAGCACTAAATGTACCTACTGAGTCACTGCAGATGCTGTATATTTAATCTTCTTCCCACCTGGCAGACAAAAATGAGGTTCAGTTTTGGTGCAGAGCAGCTGCACAAAATCGTGGTACCTCCCACCCAGATATAGACAGCTTGGTGGAGAAGCTGTGATCTCACATGTTCAGCAGGAAGAGGAGGTCTTTCTGAAGTTGAGGGAGTCCTGCTGTTGAGGTGCAGTGGACAGATGGTGCAGTGAGATGGTTTGGGTTTTCCTACACAGGAAAAATGTCGGCCATTTATATTGTTGAGGAAAGAATCAAGACTGCAAACTGCTTGAGTTCTTGCAGTTTTGGGGTGTTTTTTTAGTAAAAAGAGGGTCAAAGGCAGTAAAATATACCAATGCAAGTTCTTTTTTTTAGAAATTAAAGTGACTGCAAACATTATTGGCCGATTCTCATGTGATTCTCTTCTAAATCTTCATTTCCATTTTGTGACTGATTGCATTCAGTTTTGTCTCTGGCTTTCTTGCATACGTTTCTTCAGTCTCTGACCCATATAATCAAGAAAATAAAAATAAAGGAAAGAACTTTTCAGTTATTTTGAAGTTTACCTCCAATACAAACCTTCAGATACATCTCAAGAAGCAACCACTACCTCTGTTTGTTGATTTTATTCTCTCTCCTGTGTCTAGACTGATCTTGTATCTGTGCCCTGCCATTTCATTGTTTTTCCTCATTCTCTATTTCTCATGTGGTTGCTGGTGAGGAGATGAGCTCTGTGGCACAGGATACTGGACCAGCTCATCAACCTGCTCCTTAGTCTTCCATTTAACAACTGTAGTAGAGATGTAAGTCTCAGATCTGGGTAGTGAGCAAGTGTCACAAATTTGTTCTAACTCAATATCTGATGCCTTGCAGAGTAGTTTCTCCAACCCTTATTTAAAGATACATGCATTCTTTCTCTGATTTGAGAGGTGCATATTATTTCCCTCTGCCCATGCAGTCAACCTGGTCATTATGGGAGAGTGACAAGACATAAAGCTGCCCTACCTGCTTAGCTGGGGGGATTGTTGGAAATCCTGAGGCTGCCCAACTGAACTCCAAGACTCAGGGAACTAGAAAGGTGGCAGAGGAAGGAGAGGTTTTCTTCAGAGCTGCACTAACTAAGAGACAAATGTAACTCATCTGCAAGGTAAGGGGAAGCAAACAAAGAAAGAAGCAAACAAAAAACAAGTAATATTTAACAATAGATCAGTGCCAACAAGATGCCAAGTTTCATCAGTGCTCCTGACCCTCACAGCAGGCATGATACATTTTTCAGAAGGTATCACTGGAGCTGCAGAAGCATGTTCCATAGTCATATTTTTTTTACATGTGTCCTTAGGGTATCAGAGCCCTCACACCCATTATTCTCACCATTTCTGCTTCATAGAAGCAGGTGCATTGGAGTGTAGGGAAGAAACTAGCCACACTAGCAAAAACAGTCTATAGTTTGGGCTCATGAGTAGGGACTGGAGGTGTAGTTCACGTGGCTGACATTTGACTTCTGCCTTGGAGGTACCTAAGGCTGAGAGAGAAGGGAGTGAATTCCAGCCTGAGAGATCTTAGTTACAGTGGGAATGGGATGTGCAGTGCCTGTGATAGTGCAGATGTTGTTATGCTGCTCAGATGCCAGGGGGACTGAGGCACTTGGAGAGGGAGCCACCTTTGAAAACAACAGTATGTGCTATTTACCCTCATTTTAGCCTGATTCTGCATTGTCTTGCATTTTGCTATTGCTTATGTCTTTCTGCAGTGAGACGAAAGCACATGTTGGACGGTCCCCTTGGTTTGGGAATGCCCTGGCTCTATATGTAATGCCACGTAGAAAATGTTTCTGTGAATCAATAAAGCAACTGTGATTTTCAAACCCAAATAACTCTTTTATTTGACTGAGTGGTTATTATGGAATATAAAGAATTTAATGCCTGGTTTGATAAGGTTTTTTTGTTTTGTTGGCTTTTTTTGTTTTGTTTTTGTTTGTTTGTTTCTGGTTTTGTTGCTGTTTGAATTTTTGGGAGTGTTTTTTGTGGGGTTTTGTTTTGGTTGGTTGCTACACTGGTACTTGCTTCTGAGTCATAGGCAGCTCTGAAGGAAATTATCTCAAATGTTCATGATCAAAACTATTGCAGATAAGGAATAAGATGAAATGACAATTGACAGCTTCTCTGGGCTACCAAATCACACAAGAGAACACAATGGCCATTCCTTTAAACATCTTTCTTTATATAAGATGTAGGAGGAAAAAAGCTATATTTCATGAACAGATTTCAATGTGATTGACATGTGCAGGAAGTATCTGGCTGCTAGAACTAAAATGTCCTTGAAATTTTTTAAAAGCATGGATGACAGCTTCATAGCTTCCAGAACAACAAAAAACCCCATATTGGTTGTATCCAACATGGTGAAAGTTATACAGGACTTCATCTAATAGAAGAAGAGAAATTTATGTCTGAAATAAAACCTGACAACTGCTCAGGATTGTAAATGGGCTGTGTTTGTTATGTGAAAACAGAATACAGCCCAACCCCACAATACATGTGTTTGTTGCTTTAAAAAAGTGTATTTTACACATCCTAAAATATCTGAGCTGTGTAATTTAAGCAGAAAAATATGAATGATAGCTGCGAACTGTTGGAGAAATTGTTATCTCACCAAATTCACATAAGTCCAGAAAAAAAGGCTATATGAGTTAAGAAAGCATGGAAATATCACCACTATAAACACTGAAACAAAAAGGAAAAGTTATAAAATGAGATGCCAATAGTAATGAACATACATTAGGCAGAAAATGGAAAAAAACCTAGAATCCAAGCTAGTGAACAAGAGGAAATTTATGGATAAAAAAAATTAAAAGAAAAATAAAAGAAGACTCTTTCTAGACTTAAATGAATAAAAAGATTTTGACTTGAAAGGTATTTATAAAGAAGATGATGAAGCTATTGGAATAAACATTTCTAATACAAAATTGTGGAAACATTCAAAAGTTTTTTTAATTTAGGGAAAAATGTAGATCTATATTCAAACAATAGTAAACCGTTGCTGAGCTGTTTCTCAGCATTCCTAACAATATGTAATGTTGATAATAGACAGCCATTGCAAAAGCTAAATATTTAAAATCATCTGGTGTTTTTTGTGAATTATTTAGATGTTTTATTTAGATTTGTTTCTTTAGATAGATTTTTAGTAATTTTTGAAACAAGCCCAGCGTTGCAGAGGAGAAACAGAAAGGCAGCACTGTGCTTGTGTTTAAAGAAAATACTATGGTCCCATTACCTCCAGGCCTCAGTCTGATATTAGCCCTGAGTTTTGAAATGTCACTATTGACAGAGAATTTGGTTGATAGATAGTGTAGTTTAACTAGTGACAATTAACATGATTTTATAGAAAACAGTTCTTGTAAAACTAGCTTCCTAAGATATATATGAGATTACTAATTTTATTGATAATTATATTGAGGTTCTATATATGAAGTTTTGCAAAGTATTCTACTTGGTTATTCAAAGTATTTTGATTAACACAGTACAACAACAGAAAACCAGTGTGGCTCACGTTAAATGCATTCAAACTAGTTAAAAGATATGTCTCAAGATGTAGTTACAAGGAAGAATCACCACTGCCTGTGTTTGTGGTTGCTAGTAGGGTTCTGCAGGTATTGGTTCTTGGCTGTCTATCATTTAACATTATCAGTGACATGGAAGAAAAGATAAAATCATTACGAAAGAGTTTGCAGATGGCGTGACATTTGTGGCCATGTTAAATAATGACCTGCAGAGATCTCTGCTGCAGGAGGGTCTGATTGGTGGGACAATGGGCACAAAACCCCACTAAATTCAGCAAAGCTGTATGTGCAGTACCTAGGGAAAAAATACTTGAAAGAGAGGGAATATCTTCATAACAGAGCCAGGGAAAAGGATGGGAACTGTGATGATTGGTCAGCTGGGTCTGATCCTGAGCCCCGTGGGGCATCTGAGCATAGAAACAGGAGACTGCAGTGCCAGCCATAAGGCTGTCAGAGTTCTTTGTCCTGTCTGCATGCCCACAACTCACACAGGTTGAGGCCAAGCTGTATTTGGAATATGGAAGAGTATCAAAGATATTACATAAGAATTACATGAGAAAACTTCTATTTGCCTTGTCAGGATGGAGGATAAAGATGCTTCTGAATGATGGAACACTGATGCTAAATGGGTCTTCAGATTTCTAGTCAGAAATACAACAGCTGCTGGGGCCAAAGAGGGAAACCTGAACACCCATAAAGCTAAACTGTGAATGAATGACTTCGCACTAATGACCGAGCAAACGGTCACTCTGTCCCAAATAAAACTCACATTTTTTTTCTGTCTTCTTGATGTTGAATGCTGTTGATTTTGCTGTTTAGAACAATAGAATCATTGGAAAGCTAGGCCCCGAGCTAAAGGTAGAAAGTTCAGGAACTGAAAGTTTAACAAGTCCTACTAGTAAGTCCATTATTTTCATTTCCTAAACAGGGTACTGTAGATTTTACTCTGCCTGGGAGCTGGGTAAAAACAGCCAGTTAATGTACTAAAGGTCAGAATTTCAGAAGTGCTCTACAAATGCATTACAACCAACTACTAATAATTCTCTCCTTTTTTTAAGGGGTCTGGTCATGTCCAAGGGAATGCCAGCTACATTTTTCTTAATGTATGAGCACAAGTTACACATAACAACCTAACAACACAATACTGCCTCTTTAATGCTAATCTATTCCTTGCAATCTACTAGATACATGTAGAATCATTGGTGTGTATCAAGAGAGCAAAATCAGATTCTGAAAATATCTGAAAGGATGCACTAGAGTGTACATAATAATGTATTTTAATCTGCCAGGCCTTAAAATTAATCATGAATTCCCACAGAGATTTTAATAATTTTGAGATGATGGTTTTTTTTTCATATAGTGATATTCTTGGACAGAGTTCTTGAAATGCTACATGGAAATGGGTGGGGGAGGGAAAAATTTGGGGCATTTTTCAATTACCAGGTTAACTAAGGTACAGATACAAGAACTACTGTTTAATTGGTTGTTTTATTCTTTTTCTTCCACCTGATAGATAATCAGTAAGGTACCTCAAACACAAACTTTTATCACATCATAAAGTTGGCATACAGCATAAAGTTTATCTCTTTGGGCATATACTTACGGGAACAATTCTCATCAGCAAATGCCATAGTGAATGACTTGAAACTTCCTGGGGAAGATTGCAGTTTTAGGATCTCATCTTGTGTTTTGTCCTAAACATTTTGGCTCTTTATGGAAAACTGCATGTCGTGGTTCCTCATGGCTTCAAGCCACACAGGGCCATAATTTTTGTCCAAATAACTGCAGCTCCCACTACTAAATATATTTCACCAGAGCCTCTGCACAGTCACAACAGAAGCACTATCACTACCCCAAACCCAAGCTATCTTTTTTGTTAAATGCTCTGTCTTTGATGTGTGACCATGAATGATGTGCAGTAAACAGCATCAGTATTGCTGAAAGTGTATGATTTTCGGGCCAAAACAAAGATATTGTTCCAAAAATTGTTGAATTCACCAAAGGTATTTTTAATACACATGGAATTGAACCAAGAGATAAATTATTACTGTGCATCCTGTTACTGGTCCCTGGGAGATACTAATGTTAAAAGGGATCAAGCACGATAAACAAAATGCATTTAACTCATTGAAAAAAACCCAACAAAACAATCTTGTAATTTTTTTAATTAAAGAGTATTACTTATGTTCCACCACTTATATGAATTTTGCACAGCTGTTTGCACTAATATGCGTTAAAATGGGTAATTACCATAGCAATCATGGTGTAAGAAAACACTCTTGCTCCATTTCAAATATATAGCCCTGCTTTTATCTGTCTCTTGCCCACAGCCACACCTGATTCTATGCTATTTGCTTTCTTGTTTGTTCCTTTCTACTAGCTGGAGCCAAGAAATATTTCAGACACCAAATATTTGACACATTTCTGGATCTTATGTTAACAGCCTATGGGCTGTGGTTTTGGTTCCCTGTTTTAATGGTTAGGAGAAGCAAGAGGCAAACAGAATAGTGATGTTTATGATGAGAGGGTAGATGAAGGGGTGAGGAAAGCTGGGAATAGCTGAAGTGTGTCTGACACAGCAGTTTCTCTTCTGTATCACTATTTTATTTTTATGAGGCTGCAGCAAATTGATAGCTTCTGATACCATAGTCAATAAAACGTTGTGTAAATTCCAGCGATGGGCTGGAAAAAGATTGAATTAAAAGGGAGGTATTGGGTCACATCCATATTTCAAGTCATTTGTGTGCTGCCTTATCTCAGTACCTGAGGGAAACAGTTTCTTCACAACTAACCACCCAATTAGTACCTGCTGAGCACCCGATGTTTGATTTTCTTCTAGCTGTCCCCCCTCTTTCGATGCAAACCAATTTCCTAACAGTTTCTTTTTCATCCCATAGGAAAACTTTTTTTTCTTAGCAAGTTTGGACAAGTTGTAAAAAGGGGCTTTAGAAAGAAAATTATTCAGAAATCTTCTCAATCCCAGAAAATAATTTTTGTAAACATGATGTGGCAGTCTGTTTAGCCATAATTATTGATGCAGTTGAGTTACTGCTTCTGCCAGGAAGATTTCTATAAAGTCACAGGATAATTCAGGTTAGAAGGGACCTCATCATGGTCCTCACCCAACTGTCTTCAAGCAGGCTCAGCCATGAGCTCAGACCAGGTCTTGGGGATTTCTCTTGTCAAGTCTTGCAAAGCTCCAAGGATGGGTACTGTACAGCCCCCCTGGGCAGCCTGTGGCACTGCCTCAGTGTGTTCCTGGGGAAATTCTCCTCCTTGTATCAGTGTGACAATGTCATATTTTCAACTTGTCCCTGTTGTCTCTTGGTCTCTCACCATGCACTGATATAGGAGACCAGCTCCATCTTCTTCATGAATGAATGATGAAGTATTTTTTTTACTTTTATCGTATAGACTTGAATACATCCAGTTTACAAACACCAGCCTCCTCCCCCAAACCCAACACCACGTCTCCACCTTTGAAAATTGTACTGAGGAATTCCAGAGGTGACGTTTTCTGCCATCAACCTGGCCACAGTGTAAACCTAGTACGGCTACCTGTCTTTTCATACTTTGTAAGGAAAAGAGCAACAAAAATCTTAGAGAGAGATCTTAGGGAGAATAAGATGGGGCTTTTTGGACTATCTCTGCATATGGATTTATTCCATTCCCTATGAATTTGAGAAAAAAAATTACATCCTTCAGCTGATTTCTGAAAGGCCTTAATGTTCATCATTACATTAATTTGATAGGCTACAACGAGTGTGAAATATATTTAGAGCTTCCCCTGCAAGTGATGGTGCTCATAATGCTAAAATATAGTTTACACTTTATGCAGCACCTTTTATGGAGAAGGACTTCCAAGCATTTACAAACACATAGAAACACAAACCAATAGGACTCTGCTTACCATTGAAATGCAACCTGGAGCTGGAGGTAAGTATTCAGCAGTGCAGAAGAGGAGTTTATGACAGAACATAAAGAAAAATTTTGCACCTACCAGAAACTGCAAGGGGAATTTAGCTAAGCGAGATGAAATTCCCTAACTCAGCATCTGGAAAGGACATCGTGCTTATGTACTTTTCCTCCTGGAAAAATGTCTCATTTCTGGCTCTTCGCACTCAGCCTTTTAGACCATGCTGACTCACCATGAGCAGTGGAACTTGGAGAAGATAATAGGGGTGAAACCGATGGGATTCAAAGAAATTGCTCGGAATAACAGATGGGATTTACTAGAGAATTATTTAAATTTTGGAGAACTGAAGAGCTAACCTATTGTACCAGGCAGCATTTATAGCTCACACTTCTTCTAGGATGTCATAGGGTGATGTAAACGCCCTGTGGAAAGAGGCATCACTATGTCAGGCTTTTCCAGAAGAGCAGCATTAAGAAACCCATACGTAAGTGCCTCACGCTCATTATGATGCCACTGTTAGCACCTTCAGGATCCTCTCCTCACCAGCAGCCTCAGCCCTGCTCACAACAGCGGCTCCACGCAGCACCGCTGGGAGCAGCGGGAGCGTGGCTGGCGCTCGGGAGGGTCCTGTGTCAGCCCGGGGGATGCTGCAGGCAGCACGGCAGCACTGCAGCCCCAAGGTGTGAAAGGAGCCAGAGCGGAGGGGCTGCTCTACCCCTGATGCTGCAATGTGGTGGCTGCTGATGAGCAACGCAGCCACTGCAAAATAAGACTAAGTGTAACCGCTGCATAATCATTCATAAGAGCTAAGCAATCTTTAAAATAACAACTATGAGTGCAATTTATGAATCTTTCATTAATGCACATTTAGTAATTACACGATTTTAAATTAATGTGATATTTACTGAATTGCTAACATTTTGTCCTTTTACTTAAACACCTCTTTAACTAGACCAAGGTTGGATCCAACATATCCAAATGAAGAACATAGCACTGCACAACTCACTTAAAAATCTCAGATGTTTATTAGTGAGCATTGGTCTCTAAAGTTGGGAGACTGTTTTGCTTTTACACCTTGTATAGACAGTGTCACTATTGCCAAGAAAACGACAGTATAAATGTATAAAGGTATAAATGACAACAGAAAAAAAGCAGGTAAAGCAATGGTGAAAAAAGCAGAAATTTTAACAGAGATCTCCAAGAAATTCTCTTTCTGGCCCCAACTATGTGTACCAAAGTAATCCATAAACAGAGGTCATATCACACAGAGTATTTTGTATTGCCACTTTGCAACTTAATTCATTATTTATTGCTCGTTTAGAAGTGAGGTGTCTAACTTCCATATTACCTGCCCTTTTGCATCCACACCTTCAGTGTCATATTCATGTAGTTTTGTACATTGTCCTTTTTAATAAGCAATACCAGTTGTCCTTCTCCATTTCATGCCTGCTTTTTTTCCCCACACTTTACCCCTTTTTCACAGGACACATTAGCTCAGCATCAGACTATGGAAAGCTAAGATGGCATTTTGCTGAGGAAGATGGAGGCAGCAGTCATGTCCATCTCATCTTTGAAAGCCATGGATAAAAGCAAGATAGTAAATGTCAGGGTGAGGTAGGATATATCTCTGGCATGCAGTTTGAGGGACATGCCCATGGGGTTGACATTGCTGCAGAGCAGACAGGACAGGCAGATCCTTTCAGTGCTGCTGGGGGCAGTGCTTTCCTGGAGGAGGGGACAGTGGCGGGGTTTCTGTTGTACTTGGTGGCCCCCATGGCATTTGTGCATCCTCTGCAAATTTGTGCAGTGATTGTGGTGGAAGGCAGAGTCCTGCAGACAAGCTGGGTGGGGAGCTGGGAGGTGCTGGCAGACCCACTCCCTACTGGCAGACAGCCCAAGGAAGGACACGGGCTCTACCAAACCCTGTGCAACACATCATGCTATTTCACACTTTTAGCCTTCTAAGTGCACGGAGGATCTTTGCCTGTGGCTCTGCTGAGCCCACAGGGAAACCTGAGATGCTGCAACCTCCAAATAGCACCTGAGACTTACAAGAGCAAAGTCATTCATGGCCAGAACAAGAGCATTTACTGCTAAGGTGGTCCAGAAGGAGACATGGCCTTTGGTATTTTACATGGGTAGATCAGCTTGGCAGGTCAGTGTTCCCTCCTGCCTGACAGTGGTGAAAAGTCCCAGAGTACCTGTGGGTACTCTGTGGGGCAGAGAAGGGCTGCAGAGAAATTACTTTTTCTCCCTCTCACCTCAGCTCTTTCCTGCAGTGAGGTAATCAGGGGAGCAGATGATCAGCAGCATAGTATGGTTTCCTGTCTAATTGTCAGGAAAGTGAAGAGCTCAGCCCAAGCTACACTGCAGCAGATTCAGTGTGTCCTGCTGCCACCATCAGTGCTGCACAAAGAGGAGGGCAGTACTCAGTCCTTTTAATTCCTTAGCCTCAGTGATATATTTAACCCCATTCATAGCTAAGGGCTGTGGCATTTTTGCCTGGTGGGAAGATCCTGGAGCTGCAGGAGGGTAGTGAGGTGCTTTTGTGCCACGATGCTGCTGTGCCCTGGAACTCTGAAAGACAAATAGCATAGTCTGCTTCTGAGCTTTCTCAAGCTCAGCACAGGCACAGGCACACACACCTCAGTGCACCAACAGAAATGCATCCTGAAACTCAGGGAAATGAACGTTGTCTTTTGCCTGGTGCTCTTGGCTGCCTGGGAGCTGAGGCTGAGCAGAACCAGAGCAGCTCCCCAGCAAAAGAGCTGCTGCAGCTGCCCATCCCTAAAGTGAAGAAAGCAACACTGACCACATGCTCTCACCTCCCAAACCTGAGGAGATTAGCACAGATCTGATGCTTTGCTGCGTTCTGTGATATTGTTCCTCCTTGTTGGTAAGGCATTTGAAACCAGAGAAGAGAAAAGCAGCAGAAACACAAGTTCTTGCAGTTTCTTGTGTGTGCTGGCAGGCACCTTCGCTGCATTAAACCTCAGAGTTACATCCCAAGCTCTGCATAAGCCAGCCTTTGGACCAGCAGTTCTTTGGCCTTTCTAGCAATTTTCCAATTCAAGGGTGTGCATTTTCTGAGGAGTCACTGAGCCCACTCCAAGGATAATCAGGGCTGTTTTCAGGAGCATCCCTGCTGTTCTCCAGGATTTTATTTTCCCCTGTGGAGTTTACTCTTAAATCCTCATGCTAGGAGCAAGGGACCTGCCCCTCATCTAATCTTGTAACCATTCATAGAATGTGTCACAAAATGATGAACTCAACCAGCATTAAGAACCTAGGATTCTGGGGAAATACAAAATTTCTGATCAGATTTTAACAAAGGACAATAAATAGACAATTCAGTTAGTGCAATTTCATTTTAGAACTGTAGTCTTCACTCAAATAACAATAGAATGGTTTTATAATAACTTCTCTTAGCAACACCCCTAAATAGACTGAATGTTTCTTGATTGAAACCTATGGAATGGGCAAAATAATGCATATTTCAAGTCAAACACTTCTAAGTGCTAATTTAAGGTTATAACATAATACTATTTGTACTTTGGTCAAAACAGTCTTCATTAATATATTTATTTTCACAAATTTATACTGTAATTTGCAATTACTATGAAACAATATTTAAAATCTCTAGTAGATAATAGTAATAAAAATATTTTAGGGGTATAAATACTTTTAAAGTTATTTTTGCATGTGCCATAATGGATATAACAATATAGTCTGTTAAGACATTATCACCATTATAATAATTTTGGTGTAGCCATAAGCCAGTTATTGACTTTTAAAGGCAGCTAATATCAGTAATGACTTTTCAGCACTTCTAGTTTTCAGGACTACCCATGACCTGAGATAACTGAATTCCAGGACTGAAATTAGAGGATTTTTATGGAATAACATGGTTACTACCACATCCTGACTCTGCAAAACTATAAGTACGTGCTCAGTTGTAAATCCACAAGTGTCATTGTCTTTAATGGCAGCATTTGTGTGTCTAAAAATCAATCATGTATACACCTGCAGAATTGGAATCACAATAACAGAAAACAGAGGCACTGATTAATTACCCAATTGAAAGCTGTTCACGAATACCGTGTCTGACAACTCTATAAATCCATTGAAATCTGTGTTAACAATAAATGATCAAAGCCTAATACTAAGGGCATAGCCTAATTGGTAGGACAGGAAGTGCTAAATTCAACAGGTATTAATGAAGGTGACATTTAGATGTTGGGGAAAATCTTTCTGGAAACATGAGCAGTTAAATGTGGTCACAAATTGTTCACCATACAGTGGGTTTGCCACCACTGAGGAATTTTAAAGAAGAGGTCAGGAAAATTTTCCAGGGTTTTTTTTTTCTGGTTTTACTCCTGCATCTTGTGGCAGAGGAGCAGACAAGGTGATCTCTGCAGCTGTGCTCCTACAGACCTGATCTCTGTATAGAAAAGGATTAGACCTTGATCTAGCAGATTGGAAGGGAGCTGGACAGCATCAGCACATGGATAGCACCAGAGCCTCCATAGTCCCCACAGAGCAGATGTCCTATGGAGGGGGTTGACATCAATGAAACAAGGCGGGTCTTTCAGTCCTTCACATACCTCTGTGTCAGATCCTTCATACTCTCTGCTTTTCTGATATCTCCTGAAAGATAACTAGTTCAAGGCACAGGTGACAAAAACAGAGATAATTTTCCTTCAAATGTCTCCCTGCTTGCTCTGCTTTTTATCTACACCATCATCAAGACTTTGGTCACTGTGGCCTGGGCCAGCTTTGACATTGCTCTTTTTATATGTGCCAATGCCATATCTAAACCTGTATCTATGTAATTTTCATACATCTGAAATGTATGAAATGTGATTCCCTCATAGCTCTGTGTTGTGGCAGCATCTAACACAGTGGTTCAGGACATATACAGGCTGTAGGGCTGCCAGCACTGCTGAGATCTGATGGAAATGCATGAAGTAAGTAGCAATGTATGGTTCTGCAATGTAATGTCTCCAACACCACCATCTGGATCGTCTTAAGGCTTAATAAGCTGTATGAGTGCCTTATAACAGCTACTCGTAGCAAGAGCAAAAATTCTTTAGTGCCCTGTGTGAGGGATGAAAACAAGAGAAGGGAGTGTTTAACAGCTACTGCTTCTTTTTTACCTGGTTTTGTTCTCTTACCAGAGAAATCATGAAGTCATGGAAGAACTGAGGACATCACCATGCAGATTCGTATGATGTTTCTGACTGTGCTGTGCATGATATTTCTTCTGTAACAGTGCCATTGTTTGCTGACATGGAATTTTGGATATCCCTGTCTGCACAGAGATTTCATGGTCAAATTACCCCAGGAGACAGAAATATGAGTAAATGGGAATGTGATCTCCAAAGTTTTTGCAACTAAAGTTTATGGATGGTCTTCAAATCTTTAATAATTTTGTAAGGAAGGAAGCAGAAAGCATTTTTCTCACTCTAGTCGGAAATGTGCCAGATTGCTGTTTATCTGTGATCTTCCCAGCAATCTATGAAATTTGAAGCCTGGATTGATGCATATTTAGGTCTTGGAATCAGAAATTTCAGTTTGATGCCACTTTCTCATCAAGTGTAGAGTATGGTGTACATCTCCAGATGGCCTATACAAATGCTCTGCCGTACTTCACTCACTTTTTGAATGTCAAGCATCTCTGGGATTCAGCACATCACCAATTAGCATCTTATATCCATTTGACAGAAATGATTCCTCATTATTTCATATGTTTCTTCTTAAATAATATTTGAACACTGAATTCCCTTTCTGATAAGAGAGAGAAAGATAACTCTAAGGTCAGGGACTGTTTGTGAAACATTTTTCTTCTGTGCTGTCCTGAGTTTTCACTTGTTTAAGTTGGTGTCCATCTCTGAGTTGAAGCTCTCTCAGTGAAGGTCAGTCATATTGTGGTCTTACACAGCACTGAGCAAACACTCAGCACTTTTTAATTTTATTATTAACATAGGAGATTATTAACAGTATTCTATACCCAGATCCTCTAACTCAAGAAGCAAAGTAGTGCAGGGTACAAGAAACTGCCTTTCCACTTAAAACTGCCCCAAACCCCCTACTGATTGCTTCTCTGAAATCCACATTTACCCACAGCCTCTGAAACACTTAGAGCTGCCATTGCTATCCAGGCTGTTCTGAAATACACCTTTGTGCATGTTTGAAGAGATGCCTTTACCAGCCTGCTTTGCCCACAGTATACACTGGCCTTCCACATGTCCCTTAAAGTGGGCACTTGCAGCTCACTGCATGACACCTGATAAAAGAACCACAACTACAGACACAACTAAGCAGATCTGACTGAATACTGCAATGCCAGAGCCTTTCAGCTGCGTGTTTTCAAACCACAGATGCATGTGACAGAAACCAGCTTTTGTTTAGAAGCCCAAACTGTTCACATCATCACCCAAATCCAGGAATGAGTGCTTTCAGGGAAAACCTATGAGTAAAATTTGCCACAGAGCAGGCAGTGTTGGTGGCATTGCAGTCCAAATCCTCGCTATGTGGGCAAGCTATATTTAGCCTCAAAACTACATCCCTCTCCTTGGATGAATAGGGGTAATTAATAAGGTATGCTCCTCTATGGATTGCACTACTTAGTTCTTTCATGCTCACATGTGTGAATGTCAGAGCTCTGTAAAGGTGTAAAGGAGGAAGCCAAAGAGGGCTGCAAGGGTGAGAGGGAGGAACACTTCCTGGGGAGAAAAACTGCCTGCAGGTCCCCAGGAATTCTCAGACTTAGGTCCTGTTCTGCATTAGTCTGGTGAGGGTATGGGGACACCTATGCATGCAGACACAGGTGGGAAAGGAAATGAGGCCACTTGCTTGTATTTTTAATATGTAAATATTTGCATGGTAGTGATAAAAGCAAAGGTCACTTTTCAAAAATAGAAATACGTAGGTGTCTTTTCTCTGTACCCCTTCTTTCCACTCCATGTCTCATGGTGAGGATGGCTGAACTTGTGTGTCCTCTGCTCACAACACACAAAACAGGTCAGGCAGGCCAGCAGCTGCAGGGGAGAGCTGCAGTGTGTTCAGAAGAGCTGGGGCTGTTCTGTGCCTCCCACAAGCAATGTCTGCAAAACTGTGGGGAAACCTCCAGTGGCCCTGTGCTCAAGCCCAGACCCCATCCCGGGCTGATGCTTGTGCCATCCTAAAATCAGCTCCCCAGGTCAATCTGCTCCTACCCCATGAATACAGAACCACAGCAGCATTTGCTCTGTCTGCAAAACCATGGGGTATGATCTCATTCAAGAGAGAGGGATGAATCCACCAGGATTTTACAGCTGAGGTCCCCTCCCTCTGACCCTCTCCCTGTGCAGCTCAGGTGGCCTGTGAGTGCTGGTGGCACCTCCCCACCCTCTGCTTTCAGTGCAGGTGTGTGTGGGTGCACACAGTGCATGCAGCTCACCCTGGGCGTGTGCGGCTGGTGGCACTGCCGCCAGCTGCAGTGGTGTAAAACAGCAGAGGCTCAGTGATGCTCTGCTGAGATGCTCTCTCCTCACAACCTGTTCAAACAGCAGATGTACCCACAGGGACATGGAGAAAAAGCTGCAGGAGTGAGATGCAAAGGGAATGGGGACACTGGAGGTGGCACTATGAGGCAACAGAGCCCAGTCTTCATCAGCTTTTCCACTTATTTTTGTTTTGTTTGGAAACAAACATGTCATGGGCAGACACAGAAAATAAAATACATCCCTGCATTCAGCTTCTCAGGTAAAAACGTAAAATGTATGCAAGCAGTTTTTTAAAATGCATATTATGTTTCTGATAGACCAGAACTGCTGGAGCAGATCAGATCTCTCAGTTAAATATGCATTCATACATTTTTAAAAAATGTATAATATTGACTACATCAGATGTAATGGCTCCTGTAGAGTCATTACGGTGCACAGTGCAGGCTCTTTATTTGGTATTGTATCAATTTGTAGGGTGGACTGTCATGGTGTTAATACAGATGTATGTTAATAACAGTATGGAAGCAGAGAAAATGCTGCATGCCAGTAGCTGGATTTTAATTCCAGCATTTTAGCCTGTTAAAAATATATCCAAGCTTAAATACTCCCTTCCCCTCTGCAGGGTCTTCCCTTCAGTGAGCAGCGTCTGAAGCACGGTCCTGTGTTGGTGTTGGTGTCACCAGCTCACAGCTGGGGGCAGGTACACACTGGATGTACAACAGGGAGCTGCAATGCAGGGTGGAAGAGAGGGAATTTGGCCTGAAAAGATCAGATGGTTCATGCCTTCTTTGGCAAATGAAGCTGCTTTAAGGTTACAACACAGGATGTGTGAAAAGATCAGAAAATGGCTTGATTTGTGTTTGCTTTGACATGAGATAGAAATGTCTAATGTAATTTCAGTTGAAGTATGAAAGGAAAAATATGTTTACTGAGCTCAGATACAATATTGCATGTCTTGAGCATGTGAACAATTTCTACAACCAATTTATAAATACTTAAAAAAACTGTTTTTCTGTAGAAAAACAAACAGCTAAAGAGAAATAAACAGCATCCCTGCAATAATTCTCTAACTTCATACCGATGTAACCCAACAGCTCACAGAAGAAGCCCTCCATGTAAAGGAAACCAGAGAAACTATAATGATTTTCAGATACAGTTGACAAGAGACCATTTAGTAAACTTTTATTTTTTTTAACTAACAGTATGCAGGGATGTTGTATTCTAGGCTGCTACTAATAATCTCATCAGAATGCAAAAGCAGTGACTGTGTTATAAAATCAATGATCTGTTATATTCTGCAAGAATTTACAAAAGCCTAATGTCATTTACTACACCATGAGAACCATACTTGGATTAAAAAAACAAAAAACCCCAACAAAAAACAGAATTAAAAAAAAATTATTAGAGCTGATGAAAAAAACCCCTGTTTGCTAATGCCAAGTTTTAAATATATGATGAATCTTAGGGTTAAAAAAGCACATATTCTGAGTGCAGGAAAGGGAAAGGCATTTATGTTTGGGAGAGTGTCAGACAACGAGTCCATCAGAGCCACACTCACATCACAGCTTTGCTGTGGCTAGTCAGTCTCCATCACCCTGCCGTGGCAGCTGGCTTTGTGCCACAGGCTCAGTCTCTGGGGAACTTTGAACAAGAAGTTTTGGGGGGCAGGAGGAGGGGGGTTGTCCCCTAGCAGTTCTGACAGAAGAATGAATGTACCATTGCCAGAAATAGGTTTTCAAATAATTGCAAAGGAAGGACTTTATTTTTTTTTTATTTATTTTATACAGAATAAATGAAGCAAAACCTCGACAGACCCAAGACCTTGCCATACACTGAACACATCATCATGATCATAATGGTTATTTCTTTTCAGCAGCAATAAGATGTGTTTTGCAAACATAAACTAATTAAGCCCCACAACCTTGGAAATGAGTCTGTAATTTCCTATAAAAGGGGAAACTTAAGCGAAGGCCAGATTGTGACACACTTACTAAGTACAAGCGCTCCACAAGTAGCTCCATTGACTTCCTTGAGACCCTTTCTAGTGTAATGTGTAGTGCAATGAGAGGTATCACAGCCTGGTGTTAAATGTCTTGCCTGGAGGCACACAGTGAGTCAGAGCGGGGCAGCACCAGGCTCTGGGACCCAATTCCATCACTCCCAGGGTTCTAAATTGCACCAAAGCTGATTGGAGCTGCATGCCTACACCCAACGGGACCAAAAGGCCCCTCATGACTCCTACCTGTGAGCCCTGGTCTCAATCCCTCAGTCCAGGCTGGGCAAGAAATGAAACTGCAAAGAGCTTCTTGGAAACAGCCTGTGATGGGTTGTGGCACTTTGGAAAAACTGGAGGTGCCTCTCACCCTGGTGACAATCTGCGTTGAAGGTTAAAATTAGTCATGCCATAAAAAGCAAGTCCCTATTTTGGCAAATGGGAAAGCAGAAGATATTCACCTGGAAAAGGATTGGAGAGGGGAGCAGTCAGGCTGCTCAGCCTCAGAGCAGCTGGGGATGGGGCTCTGGGCTAGCACCTGGCAGGTGATGGGGTGACTCTCCTGCATGGCCCCCAGGTACCTCGGGGGAAGCCAGCTCCTCTTGGGCACAGGGTGCAGGTGCTGCAAATAGTGCAAGGCTGGGACAAAGAGTGTCTGTAAAAGGGAGATTGTGCTCCTCATGATAAAGAAACAGGTTCTGACATGTCCTGCAACTACAGGACATAGAAAAATGAGAAATGAATGGCTTATCTGTTCGTGAATCATGGTTTGAATCACATGGTTTGGAAATAGGAAAGACAGACCCATGTAGCACGGTAAGGACTTATTATCACACTAAGGACTTGCTCCCTGGGAGTAGTAAACACCGACTGCCACAGGTCTCCTCTTACAAACAGTTCCCAAGCAGGATATTGGAGGCTGCAGCAATGCAGTCACACAGGTAGGTCAAGCTAAGGAAAGCAGTCCTGGAATTCCCAAGCTTCTCTGTTTGACATTGGCTCTTCAAAACTGTTCTCCTAAGTATCATTTTTGCGGCAATATACAGAGGTTGATATTTCAGGTGAGGCATCTCTGGAGAGCAGACAGCCTATGGTATAAAGATGGAATAAAGCTTTTGCATTTTCAGACTTGCACATTCTGGACGTGCCAAGGTGCTGTACACGTCTGCCAGCAGTGGCAGCTCATCTTTTGAGGTCTTCGTTAATTTTGCTAAATTTCGGATGGATTCTTAAGACCAAGCAAAGAAAGAAATATTTGCATATTATCCTAAGCTTTAAACGCACCCATGTCATGTGTAAGAGAATGCATTTAATATTGGTTAGACTCTGGTGGTAATAAGCAGGGAATAGATTCAGACTTCGTGCAAGTGGACCAACAAAAACAGGGAAAAATACATTTGCATATAAAAAATCAAAGGGAGGAGTCCACATTATTCAAGAGGTCTTATTTCAGTCTAGAGTTTTGGGTTCATTTTGAGAGTTTTTAAATGAAAAAAATACGTGGAGTTTTCTTTTACAGAACAGTGTGTAAGTTTGGTTTGCATTTCTTTCTGCATTGGAGGCCAATATGACAATAAGTGAAAAGATCAGAGCACCAGCAGCTCTGAAAGGCTGCATTTTCCCCAAGCCTTCTGAGACATGCTTGTCCTAATGTCCCTTTTCTCCCTCCTCCGCTATTGCTATTTTCATTTGCTGACAAGCCCAACATTAAACATTTGCTGGAGTTTTCATATCGATAGTACGTTATATTGCCATTACTGAACAGTTTGGGGCTTTGTGGCTAGCTACCATGACAATAGATGCACAGCCTGGAACCAGTTTTAGTTAATTAGAGTCAATCAATCCAAACTTTGCTAACTTACTCATGTGAAACAATAGTATAATGAACCAAAGTCTGCAAGATGATTGGGAAACACAAATTATTGCACCCTGATAAATTAAATGTGACTATTGCAAAATCTTCCTTCTAAATGAATACTCAGAGAGAGAATGTATGGGTGAATAAGCATAATTTAAAATAAAGAAAAAAAATAAAGAAGCTGTTATAACCCCACTTCAATGTTTTCATTTTTCTTTAAAAGAAATGGAAAACCAGATTGCCATATATATACAAGACCAAATGGGTATAACATTTTTAAGATTAAAATTTTTACACCAAGTAGTCCTATAAAATTGACTCCTCATCATTTGCAAGCTAAATTTCACAACACACGTGCTGTCTAAAAGAGTGCAATCATTCTGTTTCTTTTGTCCTTCACAACTGCTTATTTTTCAAAGCTGTTTGCTAAATGTTTGTCTGACCTTGACAAGGCAAAACCCTGAACCTTTACAAGCTTGGATACTGCTGTCAGACAGCCTTTCCTCACAGACATAAAGACTTTTTACTCCTCTTTTAGGGTGATAAATATTTCCCCATTGCTCAGAATTCAACTTATGTGCCGAAAGAGAACTCACCTTTGCTAGCTGTTTTCTCTTGATTTTCTAAAAGCAATATTTTTAGAATAAAAAGATCCAGTTGATAAAAAGAGTACCAGGATGGCATTTAAGCCTTTGTATTAAAATTGCATTTTGGATAGTGAACTGGCCTATAATAAGCTACTTAAATGGTTTATGGCTTTCACAGGGTCTTAATTTTGACCATTTTTTATTCACAATTTGTCCTTCACATCTACTGCAATGTACAAAAGGAGCCCTATGGCAAAGGACCAAGGTCCTGTCCTAAAGAGGTCAGTGTGTAGAGATGCAGTAGATGAAATATGATGCACACATGGACCAGCAGAGCCACAGAGAATTCTCAGAATTAAGGCCCATGAGATTTAAGAACTGAGTTTAAATGAAAGGGAGAGGAACTCTCGTATCATGGTTTCACAAACCCGCATGAGATTAAAAAAGCTGGATGCTTCAACCAAGGTACTTTCTATAAATATTTCATATTATTTGTTTGATCAAACAGTCCTTTCCAGAAACAGCAAACTATTTCTATACGTTGATGTAATGAAACAGGTTTTGGGGAGCAGACGTTTATGTGGGGGAGAATTTTATCTGTTCTAAAGAAAAATTTCAGCTTGAAACTTACGGGATAGGAAAGTCTGTGCTTGAGCCTACAGTTTTTTCCTCAGATGCCTCCCAAACAACTAGTACTGAGGGTTATGAACATTTGTATTGTTCAATCAGAGGTGTGTTAGGTAAAAAAAGCTGGGATCTTTTCTGTCCCCTTATAGCAGTAATCACATTGTCCCTGCTGTGTGTATTTGTGTAGTATTTCCCATGAACTATGCCAAAGTTATACCTTGTTTCAACCATACAAGGGCATATTATGAGCTGTTACAGAGCAATAAAGCTGATGGAGATTTTCCCTCCTACCTAACATTTCATACCTAACAAACCCTAATGGATTCTGCTTTCCATTCAGAGACTAATATGAATTTGGTTTTGAAAGAAGACAAAAATTTGGGTGTCATGTACGCATTGCTCGTGTGTCCAGGCTGCACTTATACCAGCAGTTCTAGATAGGTTTTTGGGGAAAATAAAAAAGAAGAACTGAATCATTTAGGAATTTGCAAACTGGGCATTTGGCTAAAAGAAAGATTCTGAGATACCACTTTTACATATCACAGTTGTATTCCTAAAGCTAAGGCTCTGAGCTGTTAGCAACAGATTCAATCAAAACCATCTGGCAGACATTTCTAAAGCAGTTCAAAAGATCTAAAATGATCACTTTCTCTGCCATGCAGTAAAGGGGTCAAGAAAACTAGTAAAGTAAAAATGTGAAAGGTAATAGGGAAAATTTATTAGCACCTGAAAAAATTTACTGTACAGATTTCTCAGAAATTTTCCCAGATAAACTTTTTTTGCAGTAATTCCCCTCTCCTTCATCTGTTTCTTCCATGTCCTGAATTTTCCTTCCCACATTTGATTGGAAACACACCTGAAATACAGGTATGTTTTAAATAAAGGAATTAAAGAAAGCCCTTATCTAATATGTTCAGCAGATGCATAGTCCAGGTTACAGGTAACCAGCACTTTTCATGTTTGTTCTACCAAAACTACATAGTGAGCCACAGGAATTTTATAAAGCAAACTTCTGCTATTACAAGTATTGGTGGAGAATTTAAAAAAGAAAGAAAGGAATAAAGTACATGGAAGTCATAGCAAAGGAAATAAAATGTTATCTCATTAAGTAAATCTGGAAAGGTAGATCTCAGAGCTCAGATCAGATTTTCTGTTAAGGGCCTAAAATAAGGTCCTTTAACTCCTGGAATTGAAGGTTTGATTTAATATGCAACATGAGTCTAGACAACACTGTTTTGTGCACGTATTTAGGGAACTCTCTTCTTTAAATATCCCTTGGATGGGAACTTATCTGAATCCAGTTACCTTCACTGATCTGCCTCTGACTGAATAAGCCACAACATGGCCTTGCAAATTTAATTCTTCAGTAGAAAAATGAAGAGAAATTAAACCATCCATTTTGCTCTAACTTTTCTGTGTTCTTAATCCTCTCATTACGTCTTGGCATTCAGATCCTTTTCCTTTCCCTCCACAACCCTTTCCGTTTTGTTTTAAAACACAGAAATCATGATACAGAGAGAGAATAATTGCAGTTTTCCCAGATGGGGACAACCACAACTGCCTATCAATGTCCCAACACTTCTGTGCTCTTTATATATGGCTTTTTCCTTACCCATCATTGACCTGACCATGTCCTTTTGCAGTTACTTAATAACTGTGAAGTCTTTGCTGATAGCATGCTGTTCACAAAATAGGTTTCTCAACCTTAAATGTACAAGAGAAATACCCTTTGTTTACTTTACACTAGTCATACCAGTGAACACAATTCATATTTGCATCTAAATTTCTATGCAGATGTGAAGTTCAGTTAGCCTCTAGCAATGTACACTAGGAATGGGACCAATGATTATGCACAATTATACCACTGTTAATGACCGTAACTAGGAAATGGGTGAACCTGTTT